>JAIUZE010006499.1:0-33279 GCA_022085475.1 Heliosperma pusillum | reverse complement strand
TGACTCATGTCAAAGTCGGGTTTCGGGACTTAAGTTGACACGGGAATAGTTAAATGTCGTTCGGGTTAAAACCGTAAAACCTTATTATAAATTCCGAATAAATTCAAAAATAATTTTATTAAATTATCATAAATTCTAATAAATCTAAATAAAAATAAATTAAAAATATTATTTTTTTAAATAAAATTTCGGTCTTCAAAATTACACGGCGAGTCGGAAAAAGTCAACGAAAGTCAAAAAAAGTTGACCTTAAAATCAAAGAAAAGTCAAAAAGCTGGACTAAAAAGTCAAGAAAAGTTTATGACGATTAAAAGTCAGAAAGAAAATCCAATGACGACTTTAAAAAGTCAAGAAAGTCAAAGACGACTTAAAAGTCAAGAAAAGCAAGATGACTCTAAAAACGGGATTTTCATGAAATCTCTCAGAAATTCCAAATACGAACTCGGAATTTCAAAATACGACTCGAAACAATAGATTCTATTTTAAAAAACTTAAGTCTGCTGAAAAGTGTTAGTAAATATTTTTACTAGAAAAATTGGGTACTTTTCGGGTTGTTACAAGTTATCTATCTTATTTATTAAAGTCACATATACCGTCTATTAAAGTTACACATTTTATTTATTAAAGTCACATATATCTTATATTAAAGTAACACACATTATTTATTAAAGTAACACAAAATGACCTTAAAAGTTACACATGTTGATGTCAGATCTGTTTCTTTTTTTAGTTTTTACTCTTGTTTTCAATTTTTTTTTCTAGTTCTACCTTTTTCTAGATCTACCTTGCTTTTTACATAATTTTTACTACAGTTACACTCATAGAAGACTACAGTTACACTCATAGAGGACTACAGTTACACTCATAAAGGACTACAGTTACACTCATAGAGAACTAAAGTAACACTCATAAATTTGTAGTAAATTACGTAGATTCAACATGTAATAAAATTCAAAAAATTCCACTCAAAATGACCTAAAATTACTAAAGTTACACTCGTAAAATATTAGAGTTACACTCGTAAATCATCAAAGTTACACTTGTAAAATGTTAAAATTATATAAATTCAAATTTTTATGTACAAAACCGTCTTAAAAAAAATTAAAGTTACACTCCTAAAATGTTAGAATTATACTCGTAAAATGTAAAAAATTATATAAATTTAAATTTATAAGTAATAAACCGTCTTAAAAAAATATTAAAGTTACACTCGAAAATCATCCAAGTTACACTCGTAAAATGTCAAAATTATATAAATTCAAATTTTTATACAAAACCGTCTAAAAAATATTAAAGTTACACTCGAAAATCAGCAAAGTTACACTCGTAGAATGTTAAAAGTATATATATTCAAATTATTATATCAAAACCGTCTTTAAAATTTAAAGTTACGCTCGAAAATATTAGAGTTACACTCGAAAAGTATTAAAGTTACACTCGTAAGGTGTTAAAATTGTTTAAATTCAAATTTTTGTATACAAACCGCCTTAAAAACTTAAAGTTACACTCTAAAACATTAGAGTTACACTTGCAAGCATCAAAGTTACACTCATAAATCTCAGCAGCTAAAAAGTGCTCAAAAGTGCTTAAAAGTGTTTAAAAAGTGATTAATTAAAAGCTAGAGAGAGAAAGTTAATTAATTAGTGCATAGGTAATTAATTAGTGAATCTCAGCCATCCATCTCCCTCATCCAATGGCTAGGATGAGGACTCAAGGACTCTAAGAAAATGGTGGACTCAATTGAACTAAGCTCTCTCTCTATATATATATATATATATATATATATATATATATATATAGAAATTGCATCCGGTGAGTACACATATATTAGGTGAGTACGTCTCGTAAATAAGGACCATTAGATCTTATGATGAATGAGTGGCTGAGATTGAATCTCTCATAATATAACTTTCATATAAATACCTCAATTACCAGCTATGTTCATCATTATTGATATTCACTTTCTCTCTCTAAATCACATCTCTCTAGCTCTCCTTCTGCTCTGTTATACGACTTCATCAGTTCTTCTGCTCCTGCAAATTAAACCTCACTAATTCAATTTCTGATTAATTCAATTTCTTCTTCAATCATCAGCAATTTCCACAAATTAATTCAATCGCAAATTTATCAGCAATTGACTCTCAATTCAATTTTCAATTTTGCACGACTTTTTGTTTCCTCGTTTTGCATGTCAATTTTCGCTCCTTATTTCCGTCCTATTTGATCTTGCTTTCATATTTACTGTTTTTAATTTCTTCATTACTACAATGGCGACAAATTATAGCGAATTCCCCTTACCTACAGGTATATTCCTTCCTCACTTCCTTCCGCTCTTATTTTCAATTTCTTGATTTTCTGTTAGTTTCTTTTTAAATGATCACTGTCATGATTTCGCAGTTTAGGACGTTTCTTAATTGTCGTTACTTTGCTTTTCAATTTTATCACGGTTTTGTTCAATCGAATTCGCAGTTTGTTGCTTTTCACATCACACTGTTACACGTTTATCGAACACTTTCTAAATATGAATTTTCTTTACACTTCCGCTTTCGTGCCATCTGTATCCTGTTTCTTTTTCCGCCTTTAATAGTAACATTGTTACTGTATTATGTCTACCAGTTCATTACCATACTGTTACTGTATCGTTGTTGCTGTAAAACACTGCTACCTATAATGTTTCCACTTGCGTAACATATTGTCTTACTGTCTCAGCGTTACTGTACCATTGTTACTATACCAACACCGCTGTATTATCAGTTATTTGTTGTTCTATTTTCACACCTTTTGCGTTTTTACATGGACAATAATCTTTTATTTTCCCTTTTGCCTTACAGAGTCCACCAGTGTCAATACAGTCCATTCGACACCAATCGTACAACACGATCACACTGCCCAATCAGATAATCAACTTGTTCTCTCTCATACTCCTAAGGGAAGCGAGCAATGGATTAGAGTAGTTGAGAGTAAGTTCACTCCAACAGTTGGTACAATCTTCCCCTCACTTGAGGCAGGTATAGAGTTCTATAATGTTTATGCTCGAGCATGTGGATTTACCCCTAGGCTGTACACTGCCAAAACTATTAGAGGTGGTACAACATACCAGAAATTCATTGTCTGCAATCGTCAAGGGTTCAGGGGAAATAAACAAAGGCTACGTTATGACACTGTCAATGACGACAGTAATGGTGAGTCTGTTAAACGGAAAGTCAAGATTACTAGGATTGGCTGCAAAGCAGCTTTAAGATTTGCACTTGTTGCTGGGCTTACGGGTCCTGCTATAATTGACGAGTTTCGTCAATGTCATAATCATCGGCTGACCTCCGTTTCTAATCGAGATCTGGAAAAGCTTTCAAGATCACTTGACATATTCCAGAAGCAACTTATTCTGGACAATTCAAAACTGAATATTGGGGCTGCCAAGACTTTTGCAATGTGAAAAGAGTTTGCGAAGGGGTACGAAAATATCGGTGCTACCGTGACTGATTTCAAAAACTTCCAGCGAGACATCAAATGGTATATATGGCAAAGAGATGCCGATCTCTTCCTTTCTCGTCTTCAAAAGCTACAAGCCACTGGAAAAGGATTTTACTTTGCATATCAAGCTGATGCATCAAACTGCCTGTCAAGGGTTTTTTGGGCTGATTCAATTGCAGTGCGGAACTACTCACGATTTGGGGATGCCGTTAGTTTTGATCCCACCTACGGCACAAATAAGTATTCCATGGTGTTTACACCATTCACCGGAGTTGATCACCACAGAAAATCAATCTTCTTTGGTGCATGTTTGCTGACAGATGAAAGTGAAGATTCCTTCACATGGACTTTTCAGCATTTTATGAATGCAATGGGTCACAAGGAGCCCCAATTCATTATCACTGATCAGTGTCTTGGAATAAAAAATGTTGTCCCTGCAGTTTTCAAAAACGCTCGCCATCGTTACTGTATGTGGCATATAACTGAAAAGGTCACAGACAAGGTGGGTTCAGCTCTTTGCAAAGACACTGACTTCTTGTCCCGCTTCAATTCTGTGGTGTGGGACTCTGATTTGGACCCGTCAGAGTTTGAGGAGAAATGGCACCTCCTTATTTCAGATTTCAATCTTCAAGACAACAAATGGCTTAAAACCATGTTCGAGGAACGACATCGTTGGATCCCTGCCTACCATCGTGACATTCTGATGGGCTGCATATTACGAACAACACAGAGATCTGAGAGTGCCAATTCATTTTTTAAGCGATATGAGAATCACTTTGGCACCCTCGTGGAATTCTGGATGCGGTTCGAAACTGCCATGGACCAACAACGGTACAATCAAAGGTGTGTTGATCATGATAGTGACAGTTCATTCCCTGTCACGGAAACGAAGATACGGTTAGAAAACATGCTGCTGCGGTCTACACACACTCTGTGTTCTACGTGTTTCAAGAGGAAATAAAGTCTTCTATAACATGTGGTATAAGTGACTTTGCAAAGGAGGGCGATGTAAGGATAATTGGTGTCGAAGATGCTAAAACAAACAAAACTTATCAGGTTAAATTCAATCTTTGAACCACAGATGCTACCTGCACTTGTAAACTTTTCGAAAGAACCGGATTACTTTGCAGACATATTATCTGGGCATACACCGGGAAAGGAATTAATCAAATCCCAAGCAAGTACATATTAGGTCGTTGGACGAAGAATTCTCATTCACCTGACAGGTTTGCATCTAATATTATTATTCCTTACAGTAACATGTTACAAATTCTCAATGTTACAGTTTCATTTTCCCGTGTAATGTTATTATTCCTTACAGTAACATGTTAACGTAAACAAATTTTTATTGTTTCAAATACAGGTTTGATTCCAATGGTAATATCATCGAGGATTCTGATATGGCTCACTCTGGTATGAGTAATTTGTGGAAACTTTGGGCAGAATTCAATGCAACAGTTAACGTTCTCAATACTTTGGAAGATGATCACATGGATGAGTTAGCTACAGTTCTTGTTCAGTTCCGGGAGAAATTCTCGCTTAATGCTCCACAACTTACAAAAGAACAAGAAATTGAGATGTTGTTGGGTTGCACTGCCTCATCCGAGATAACTGTTCTGCCACCAATAAAAGCACACAACAAGGGTAGCGCAAAAAGATTGACCTCGGCAAAAGAACAATCCATTGCAAAGGCAGCAAAACCAAAGAGACTGTGTGCGTACTGCAATAAAAAATCTGACCATGACAAAAGAACTTGTCCTCTTCGCATTGCTGATGAAGCTGCAGCAAAATCAACTACAACAAAGAAGTAGTACAATACTGTAATGCTGTTACAGTTAAGCTGTTACTGTTCACCTTGTTACAGTTACTTACGATTCAATAAATTGAATTTGGAACAATGTAGTTCTGTTCAACTGCAGTACACGCTGTTAAAGACTCATATATTTTTCTACGTACCAAGATTTGTTATAGTAACAATATCAGTTTTCTCGTCTACGTTCATATTGCAACGACAGGGTATCACTCGTCCCCTTCTAGGGTTTAGTTTTGGGTTTTGCTTTACGAATTACTATTATAAGGAAAAGGGTTTAGGGTTGGATTAGGCGGCTCCGCGAAGCGGTGACGCCTAATCCAACCCTAAACCCTTTTCCGTCCTCTTTTTAGGTTAGTCATTACACTCTTTTAATGTCGGCCACGACAGGGTATCACTCGTCCCCTCCTAGGGTTTAGTTTTGGCTTTTGCATTACGAATTACTATTATAAGGAAAAGGGTTTAGGGTTGGATTAGCCGGCTCCGCGAAGCGGTGACGCCTAATCCAACCCTAAACCCTTTTCCGTCCTCTTTTTAGGTTAGTCATTACCCTCTTTTAATGTCGGCCACGACAGGGTATCACTCGTTCCCTCCTAGGGTTTAGTTTTGGCTTTTGCATTACGAATTAATATTATAAGGAAAAGGGTTTAGCGTTGGATTAGGCGGCTCCGCGAAGCGGTGATGCCTAATCCAACCCTAAACCCTTTTCCGTCCTCATCATAAGGAAAAGGGTTTAGGGTTGGATTAGGTGGCTCCGCGAAGCGGTGACGCCTAATCCAACCCTAAACCCTTTTCAGTCCTCTTTTTAGGTTAGTCATTACCCTCTTTTAATGTCGGCCACGACAGGGTATCACTCATCCTCTCCTAGGGTTTTGTTATGGCTTTTGCATTATGAATTAATATTATAAGGAAAAGGGTTTAGGGGTGGATTAGGCGGCTCCGCGAAGCGGTGACGCCTAATCCAACCCTAAACCCTTTTCCGTCCTCTTTTTAGGTTAGTCATTACCCTCTTTTAATGTCGGCCACGACAGAGTATCACTCGTCCCCTCCTAGGGTTTACTTTTGGCTTTTGCATTACGAATTACTATTATAAGGAAAAGGGTTTAGGGTTGGATTAGGCGGCTCCGCGAAGCGGTGACGCCTAATCCATCCCTAAACCCTTTTCTGTTCCGTTTTAAATACGTTGTTCCCCTCTTAAATGAACGACAATATTTAACAAATGACTGTACCATCTTTATACTAATGTTTGTTCTCTTTAGGATAGTTTGCTTTTAAATGCGACATTGCAGTCATAAATGTTGATGCATACTGTCTATGTATTACTGTAACGGGCACTAATCTGATTAACAAAAAAAAAGCAAATTTCATTACTTAGGAAATGACAACATTACTTGGAACATAAAATGAAATTACAAACAAACAAACAAACATAGTTTTTTACTTGGAACATAGAATGAAATAAACCCTTAGCCTTACTTATCTTTAAAGCTGTAACAACATTACTTAGGCCCTTTTGGGGCGTTTGTTGACAGGACCATGGACACTGCTTTCACCTTCTAGCAGTTCTTCCTTAAGACTTTTTTTGTAACCCTCCATCATTTCCATAGCCTTCACAACCACATGCCAATCTACATAAATGGAAGGGTTGGCTTTAGTATATGCCTCCCTTAAAGCAGTAACACCTAGAAGAAACTGGCGATCCATATCAGCTTCGTTGTATTTGTTGTCTTTTGCTATTTCTAGTTGCCTAGCAATAGAGACTTTCTCAGCCTCCAAAAATTTCAGATGCGCTTCATTATCTTCATTCTTTCTTTTCATCTTCTCGAATTTTTGGTAAAGCGCTTCTTCACGTTCTTCAATTTCTTCTAGCCTAGCAAGGGCTGGGATAAGTTCCTCATGAAATGCATCTCTTTGACCAACTGCTTCTTTTAGGTCGAATTGGGTATCTGCAAGCATTTTCTGTATCTGATCCATTTTTTGGACGCCTTCTTTCTTCATCAGTGAACACAAAATAAATTATAAAAAACATAATTGTAGCATTGTTACTAAAGTAACGCCATTACAGTAATATGAAAACGATTAAAACAGTTAGTAAGGTTATTATAACATAATAAGGCAAATTAGTGCATATAAAGCACTCGAAATATTTTAACTAAAAGAACAAAAAAAAAAAGAATGGAAACCTTTGCAAGTAAGGAAAACTTCTTGTTTCTTTTTTTGGCTTTATTTGTTTTTTTAGAGGAATGTTAAAAAACTGAAAACTTATGAGAGTATTTATAGTGTTTTGGAATATAAAAAGTTTTGTTTTGTAATTCAAATGGTTAAACTTTCAATAAACTGTTCATCTTACCTTCTCCACGTTGCAATTAACTGCTCTCCACGTTGCATTTAAACTGCTATTCACAATGATTAAAAAAAAAAAAGTAAACTGACAGTTACAGTATTACGTGCACGCTACTGTAACTGTCACATTGATACAGTAACATGATTCATTATAATTTAGAACAAATCTCTAATACGTATTTTAAATAAACCTGATCTTCAGTTAACAAGTCACCCAAATATTTCTTAATCTTAGCACTTTTAATTGAGATGATAATTTATTGTGTAACTAACAAAAACAAAATACTGTAATTGTGTTTTAACAAACACAAATACTACTATATTAAAATCATTGTCACATACATAAGGTTTTACAGATACTGTAACAGTGTTACATAGGCACTATTACAAGCATACTGTAAAAAAGACACTAGGTTCATAATGAAAATACAGCAACGTAGTCATAGTTTTACATTCACATTGTTCATAATAAAAACACAACATCATCACTTGTTTATGAATCTAGGACGAAGGATAGGCAACTCGGTGTTGATCTTTTTCGGTGCCTCCTGAACCTCTTCATCTCTGTCCTCCTGTTCATCTTCAGTTGTGTTACCTTTTTTTTTCTTTAAGAGCTTTTCTCCTTACTTGTAGGTCAAGCCAAATAATCTTCTTTTTTCCCTTGAAAACCTGCACAACTTCCAACAACTCTGTCCTTATTTCATTGATGTCAGCTAATAGCAAACACCCAACTATTTGCGCACAATATGCCCGGCGAGCTAACTTGCTTTCAAGTTTAAATCGAAACGTCAGTCCCATAAAGTTGGAAACAGTCATCATAAGGAAACATGCCGACTCTTCATCATTGGAATTCCGTGACTGCCACTCAAACTTAACATTTACAACATCGAAATGGATCAAATCTTCTACCCTCTGGTCGCCATTACTGTCCATATAGTCAACTAAGCAAGAAGTCTGAAAACAAAAAAAGTCCATCAAATTTTTACGGTGTAAACCCGTTACCTTAAAAATTTATTGAAAAAATAAGGCAAAATTCTCAATGGACTTACTACTGCCTTTGCAATCTGATAAGTTTTCGAGGACTCCCATTCTGCATATGATTGATTGTCGAGGACACTAACCTCATCGTTAACAAACTTAATACAGACGCAAAAGTAGTGATTGTCGGCTTTACAAGGAAAGAAAATGAGGTCAGCGTCAAGTATGCCAGTTATCCTGTTTGACAACTTTAAAAAATTCTCCCAATATTCATACAATTCTGTTATCAGTTGTTCTGGGTCACTTTCCTCTTGCATCACAGCATTTAAAAGATTCTGTATCACAAAACAGAGATTAATTTGAAGTTGTTACACCATATTTTCGAATTGGCCTGAACAAAACGTGTTAAACGAAAGGCTTACCATGTGAAGTATTCCAAAGTACAGTGAAACTGGAGCCTTCACGCGCGAGCGTGTTCTGCTATACTTAATTTGATTTAAGAGGACAGACCAACATTCTACCACAATCTCCTTTGTATGAAATTTTGGCTGTACCGAGAGGAGATCTTCTCTTGTTAACTTCATTGTTCCTCTAAAGACAGCGAGGGTTTCACTGTTACATCATAGACGAGATACGTCAATATTCTACACAGTCAAAAGGGTTACCGTCACAGTGTAACAGTATCAGTGTTACACTAACAACATTGCAACTGGTGGATTTTAAGCTAAAGTAATAGTCCACAATTAAAAAATACTTGATACCTTTTCTCCGGATAATCATCATTAATGAATGCATAATCAAGTACCTCCCTTCTGAGATTAGATGTGGTCGACAATAGTGTCTGATTTATTCTCATAAATTCAGACACTAGGAATAAGTCATTGTCAATAGGACCAAAGTGTAGAGAACATCCCATATCAGCATCATCAAGGGATTTCATTTTTACCTCCTCGCCTACTTCAGGTAATTTAAAAGTAACCTTCTTTTTCGAGGGTTTATGAGCAACCGACTTCTTCCTCACCCCCTTGATACATGAACGAATCTCCTTCTCACCACGTTCCTCCTTTGCCAACATAACTGTTGCTTCAACTGTCTCTAGAGCCAACAACATCACCTCTTCCTCCTTCCTTTGGTGCAGCAGTTTTTCCTTCAACTCCCCCCTTATTTTGTTGAATTCTAAAATTTTAGTGAGAACGTCATCCCGCGATTTGTTCAAGTCACTTAGGACCAGTGTCGCACAGATTTCAGCACGGTACAGTATTCTTTGTTGAGCGTCATTCAGGCCACAATCAAAGACTGTCCCCGTGTAGAACATCATGTGCAACATCATGAAGCAGCCGCAGTCCACGTTATAGTCATTGTTCTGCCATTTGAACTTGACGTTCTGAATTGGGTAACTTTCCACTTCAGAACATTTTTCAATACCAAGCTGGATCAAAAACTTGCCCATAATATTTGTCTAACATAAAAAAGTAACATCGTTACTGTAGTGACTGTTTAAATCATTTAAGTCAATAATTAGTATAAAAGTAGAGGAGACTTACAGCTATCCTTGCCATCTTTACTTTTCGCGACCTGGCATAGTACTGTTTGTTGTCGAGATAATCAACCTTCTTTGAAATGAAATTTATACAAGCACAAAAAAAGTGCTTCTCAAGGATGAGAGGAATGAAGATATGCAATGACATGTATTAGATAAACAGTTTCATACTCTTTTCAGACTGAGAAAAGAAAAAAATATTATCTGTAACACTGTTACCATTTCACTGTCAAAATGGAGTGGATTCATGCACATTTTGCTCCAGTGTTTGAAGGACTGCAAAACTTCTTCTCGCAAATATGTCACACTAACATTTTTTGGAGCAAGTAAACTCTCCAAGGGTCTCTAAAAAAATAGATGCACACATTAAAGTAAGCATCGATAAATTCAATTTTACCAGAGTTGTTAGTAATAACTTACGGCATGGTTCAGGCCCAAGAATATCCTGGAAGGTCTATCACTTGCTAACTTCCGAAATGTCATTTCATTTAGCATGACTGACCAACATTCAATCACATGTGTAACTATAAGATTTGAAGGAGCTAATGACATTATATCTTCCCTTGATAAGAAGTTATTTAATCCAAAGGTAGCCAGCCTTTGCCTGTTATATAAATTTGAAGATTATTCACCAAAATCTTTTTAAAGAGTAACGATTTTACAGTAACATTATTACAGTAACGATGTAGCGTAAAAACTCCTTAAAAACAAAAGTAAATTTAATACTGTAACATATTCAATAAAGCCTTGCGTTGTAAATAAATAAACAGACAACTTACGACTTTTCCAGGTCATCATCATCGTGAAGGAAACAATAATCAATTATTTCCTTCCTTAACGAAAGCACATGCTTCATCAACTGCTCATGCTCAATCATAGTGCTGGACACGAGTATTAGATCCAATGTCGGTTCACCACAATCTAATGTGCAGCCATAACAGGGATCCATTATGCGCATCCACTCTTCAGTTGAATCTGAATGTAACAGATACCTGTCACCTGTTAGTTCCTCAGAATCGGGCAACAAGACCTCGCTGCTACAATCGTCAACATAGTCAACTTCACCACCGTCGTCAACTATATCAACTGAATCGTCATCATCATCTCCATATCCAACCTGACTGCCCTGACTGGTAGCATCTTCAGCTGTCTCAACATCCCCATCCCCGTATTTTACATCTTCCTCACCAATTTTCTCATCCACATCTTCTTCTTCCGCTGTAACATTGTTTTCCCCATTGCCCTCAGTTGAAGCATCTTCCTCATTTTTATCATCAGCTTCCTCCTCTTCACCTTGTTCATTGCCATCAGCAGTGGCATCTTCTTCTTTGGCATCACCAGTGCCCTCCACTTTTTCGTCTTTATCATCAGCGTCTTCCTCTTCTCTTTTACCCGTCGGTTTATCATCACCGGGTTCTTTGTCATCACCTCCACGTCTTTCTTCTTCCTCGTCATCATATTCCCTTTCATCTGTATCAACAGTAATTGAATATCAATAATTATCATATGTAAGTGTAATATCAATACAGTAACAATGTTACTAATTTGCCTTTACCTGTTGCTTTTTCATCTGCCTCGCCAGTAGAATTTTCACCACCCTCACTTGTTTCTTCTTCATTACCATCAGCACTTCCATCTTCATCACCATCTTCATCAGCACTAGCACTCCCATCTTCATCAGCACCAGCACTGTCATCTTCATCACCGTCACCTGTTTCTTCTTCATCAGATTCATCATCATCATCATTCCCCTTCTTTGTTTCGCCATCATCAGCCTCCTCATCATCATTTACCTCCTCTTCGTCACCCAGCTTTTCCTCACCCTCCTCTTCCTCCCCTTCCCCTTCACCCTCATCCTCTTCATTGATATCCACTTCTTCATCAGCCTGGTCTCTATCGTCCTCCTCCTCTTCATTAGCCTCGTCTTCATCAGCCTCGTCTTCATCAGCCTCTTCATTAGCCTTGTGTTCATCAGCCTCATCTTCATCAGCATCCCCTTCACTCATCTCATTTTTGTCAACCTCTTTTGCATAACCCTCATGTTTATCAACGTCATCATCGTCATTGTCATCATTGTCATCATTGTCTTCCTCGCCATCCCCCTCATCTTCTGTACTTTCATCAGTCTTGTCCTCGGCATTGTCATCATCTTTGATTTCATCCTCCACTGCAAAATGATGATATTTCTTGCTTTTTAAATCTTCTAAGACCTCAGAAACAATGGAGTTGGACCTTTCCGAGTCTCCAACAGCAGTAGTTTTCCGAACTTTCGGGCTTGGAAATGGTTTCAACTTTTTACTGCTTTTTGAACTTGTAAATACTGGAAAGTCATTGGCTCTCCTCTTCAATGCTTCAGCCTTTCTGACCACGTCATCTGTATAACTACGGTAGATAGGCTTTATCACTGACTTCCCAGCCTTCTTTGTTTCGAACACTGCCAATCGTTGCAGAATTAACTGGTGAACGAGGTCTGAATCCCTTTTAATCATAAGCAGCATCAGATGTGTATCCTAAGCAGATACACAACAGGAAAAAAAAATAGAAATCAAGTTCAAATATAATAACAAGGTTACAGAAATTAATTACGAAAAACCACTCACATCAAGAGCTTTTTGCTTCAACTCGTCATCTGTTTCAATGCCAGGAAACTTCTCCATCAATATGCAATCCCTTCCCTCATCATCTTTATGACAAAAAACCCCAGCTTTGTCCTCCTCACACTGCTCAGGATCTGCATTTTCGAAATTCAGCAACATATTAATGTTGTTACAAAGATACAGTAATAACGTTACTAAAATAATGTTACTGTAATAGTATTAGTAACTGTGACACCAGTATCAGTAAATAGTCTTTTTTATACCTTCAAAAGGCAATCCAGAGTGTTCACAGATTGGGTAGTCTGTTTCTGTCATGTCACCGTCCCCTAGATAACCGAGCCTTGCCTCTTCGTTCACTCTTTTTAAAAGCTTTGTATCTGACCAGTGTTTGATCAGAGGTAACTCGGTAGGCTGGATTTCACCATTGAACTCAAACCGGTGAAGGTAGGCAATAATGAGCACTACGATACACCCACATAGATTTTTCCCTCCCTTCTTCAACGCTCGAATGCCCTCAGCTAACTTTTCCATGACATACTTGGACCAATTATATTGTTTGATCTTCTTAACATCTTCCACCGCCTTCAACAACTTGAAATCAACAGAATATTTTGGGGTCGGTGATAAAAATGTAGATAGTGCATACAGAACAAACACCTGCTTGAACTCATCACCACAAGCACCCTTATTATCCGTAAACCACTTAGAGACCATATTAAGTGGTATGTTCTCATTACCATTGATGTTGAACTTCTTTCTCCATTTCTGTTTTAAAAGAGTATCCTCAGTCAACGCCGAGCGACCAGTCGTGGTCAGCTCTACATCATTACCCTCAATTGGAAGTTTAAACATGTCGTGCACGTCAAAGTGTGAGAGGACAAACTCCTTTGTATCAGAAACTTTGACCTTGTAGCTTTCATCATCAAAAGCCTCAATAAGGAGGTCAATCAGGCCTTTCGGCACTACTGTTATCTCCATATGCAGTAGTCCACCAAACCCAATTTCTCGAACAGCCCTCTTTTGTTGTCCAGATAGCTTTGCCATAACATCGACTAATGACTGAGCCCTGCATCTGTTATTGTATTTATCCGGCCTGTCATAAAAATTCTATATTAGCACCATATAAGATTAAAATAACAATGTTTCACGCTACAGGGACATTGATACTATCACAAGGTTACTGTCACAACGTTACAGGGACATTGATACTTTAAACATAATATTTTTATCAATATATTTCACGCTAGTCTAAACATGTTGGAACAACACAGTAACACAGTTACGGTAAAAGAGATACTTTGTGACAATTTTTGCAGGGCAATATATTCAACGTTGGTTACATACTTTTTGGAGATAACTTCTTCTTCTTCTGCTTTAATTTCCATCACAGACTTCACCAGCATCAATCCTTTTTCTGTCTTCGCCTTCTTAATTGTCATTTTAGATTCACTGCCTGACTCATCAGACTCCTCATAATCCTCATCTGTTTCAATGTCCGATATCGTTACCTTATTTCTGGGTCTCTTTTTTGCTGCTGTCGTTTTTTTTTCTTTGTCTCTGTTACCTTCTTTTTTGACAGGACCTTTGTTGGTATTGCCTTTGCAGTAGTAACCTTCTTGCCTCCTTTTGGCACTGCCTTCTTTACCTCAGTTGTTTCCTTTTCAGCTGGTTTTGATATTGTCTTCTTAGGCGCTGACATCTTCTTCGCTGACACCACCTTACTTGGTTCAACCTTCTTCACTGGTGTGGTTACCACCTTTTTCTCCGGTGTCTTCGAAAGAGTCTTCAATGCCTTTTTGGTCTGCTGTTGGTCACTTTTTCTCGTTTCAGTTTGTTTTATTGGCGTTTTTTCGGTGGGCATCTTCTTTGCAGCTGTTTTCAAGGGTGTGACGTCTTTTGTTACAGTAACATTTGATGGCAGCTTTGCTGTTTTGCCAATTGCTTCCTTGTCAGTTGAAGCCTTTGTTGTTTTAGGCAACATATGCAATTTTTCTGCTGACAGCTTTGGCACAGGTTCCTTTGGTGCCTTTTCTGCTGGCACTTTCAGTGCCTTTTCCTTCAGAGGCTTGGGAACCTTTTTTTCTCCTGTTTCTTGTGCCTTATTAGTTTGGTGTGTTGACGCCTTTACTGCTTTCTTGGTTTCTTTTGCCGGTGGCTTAGATGCCTTCTTTGTCTGAACCTTTTCTGTAGGCAACACCTTCTTTGTAGGTGTTTGTGTTGCCTTAGGTGCCTTAGATGCCTTTTCAGAAGGTGCCTTCTTTGTAGGAGCCTCCTTAGACTCTATCACCGGCTTCTCTGTTGTTGCCTTTGGCATTTTCTCTGTCTGTGCCTTCTTGGTTGGTGTGTTATCTGATGGTGGCTTCTTGGTCTTCTTTGGAATAGCTGATTCCTCCTGCAAGTCTCCTTTCCTGAAAACTTTTTTTAAAAACCAACATCATACGATTAGTAACAGCATAACAGTAATAGCTACAGTATAACAGTAACAACATCGTCGAATACTATTTCGCGGATGAAACATATACACTATACCAGTAAAAACTTCAATGAAAAAGAATAAGAGTAACACTGTTACAGTACCATCGTTATTGTAACATAGTTACGCTCTTTTGTTGCAGAAAATTTGTTACTCTGTTTACAGTAACATTGCTACTCTTTGAAAACTATGGTGCTAAAAAAGTTGCAGAAAATACTTAGTTTCTGATTTTATTATTATTAGTAACAACATGTTTTTGCCTAAAATCTGTAAACACGAAGAACACGGAAATCAATAGCACGCAACACAAAATCAAACATTAAGTAAGCAGTTACTACAAATCATTAAACCTAATTTTTAGGTAAAACCTAGAAAAAGATAATTTCTCGATTTCTAAGAAAACAAAAACGAGAATTGATTTCATCAATTAATAATTGAACATCAACAACAGAAATACTCAAATTAAACCTAATACTTTTGAACAGCAACAACATGCAAAATATTAACCCTAAATCAATTAAAAATTTCTTCAAATCAATGCTTATAATAAAAAAAAAAAAAAAAACAACAAGAACAACAATAAATCTCTAAACACGAAGAACACGGAAATCAATAGCACGCAACACAAATTCAAACATAAAGTTAGCAGTTATTACATATCATTAAACCTAATTGATGTTGATACCTCTTCATTATTCGGAAGTTTTTGAAGAATTAGAGAAGATTTACTGAAGATATCAACTTGATTTTAATGTGATTATTGTAGTTGTTTTGAAGAATTAAAGGCTTAATTAATGGGCGCTTTAGAGAGAGACCGACGGTTTTAGAGAGAGAAAAAAATTGTGATTATGTCAAAAATTTCTATAAATTCTCTCTTTTATAATACTCTCTTTTGGTTTCAATTGAAATTTGTCCACGTGGTTCAACGAGAGCTGTTGGATCTTTTAATCTAATGGTCCTTATTCATAGGATCATACTCACCTAAGAAGGTGGACTCACCGGATGCTCACTCTATATATATATATATATATATACATATACATATTTACATATAGAGATAGGTTCTTATGAGTCCTTCATATCTTTTGAGTCCATGAGTCCTCATCTTGGCCATTGGATGGAAGAGATGGAGGGACAAGATTAGAAATAGATGGAGGGATAAGATTAGAAGGAAAATGGATGGACAAGATGAGAACAAGATGGAGGGACAAGATTAGATTAAAATGAGTGGGGTTTAGTGAATTCCACCTACACATGACCTTGATATTGTAACAATATCATTTTGAGCCAAGTTTTTGTAACTTCAGCGTTTTATGAGTGTAACTTCAGTCATTACGAGAGTAACTTTAAACATTATTTTTGTAACTTCAAACTAAAATGTGATTTCGACTATACAAATTTGAATTTATGTAACCCTAAGACATGTTTATGCGATTTTAGCCGTTTTGTGAGGGTAACTTCAATCATTATGAGTGTAACTTTAACCCTTATTTGTGTAACTTTAAACAAAAATGTGCTTTCGTCTATACAAATTTAAGATTATGTAACTTTAAGACAAATTTTATTTGATTTTAGCATTTTTATGAGTGTAACTTCAGTCATTACGAGTGTCACTTCAACCATTATTTGTGTAACTTTAACCTAATATGTTATTTCGATTATACAAATTTGAATTTATGTAACTTACACACTTTTTTGTGATTTTAGCATTTTTATGAGCGTAACTTCAGTCATTACGAGTGTAACTTCAACCAATATTTGTGTTACTTTAACCTAATATGTGATTTCAACTATACAAATTTTACAATTTATATGATACTTTAATTTGAATATTTTATAGTAACTTTAAGTAAAGGTTAGGTAACTTTAGTCCTTACTAAGTGTTACTTCAATTTTTAATAGTGTAACTTAATTTTCAAATAGTTGAATTACAGTCCTTAAAAGTGTCACTTCAAGCCTTAATTGTGTCACTTCAGTCTCTAATTATGTAACTTCAGTCCCTAATAGTGTAACTTCAGTCCCTAATAGTGTAACTTCAGTCCTTTTAAACCCAGTACAAAATAGTGTAACTTCAGTACATAAAAGTGTAACTTCAGTACATAAAAGTGTAACTTCAGTACATAAAAGTGTATCAGTACATAAATGTGTAACTTCAGTACATAAAAGTGTAACTTCAATACATAAAAGTGTAACTTCAGTACATAAAAAAAAACGAGATCTAAAATAAAAAAAAAAAACATAAGAAATTTGAAAAATTAAAAAAAAAAAAAAAAAGAGGATTTTGAAAAAAAATACCTTTAAAAAACGAGATCCAATTTTTAAAAAGTATTTTTTTTGCCTCTTTTTTCCAGAATTTAATTATAGTAGATCTAGAAAGTAAATATAATTTAAAAAGATTACTTTAGTCAAACTTTAGTTAATAATTGTGTAACTTCAAACATTATATGTGTAACTTCAATCGTTATATATTTATATGTTAACTTCAATGAAATAATGTGTAACTTCAATGTAATAATGTGTAACTTCAATGTAATAATGTGTAACTTCAGTGAAATAATGTGTAACTTCAGTGAAATAACAACTTCAATGAAATAATGTGTAACTTCAATGAAATAATGTGTAACTTCAATGAAATAATGTGTAACTTCAATGTAATAATGTGTAACTTCAATGTAATAATGTGTAACTTCAATGTAATAATGTGTAACTTCAGTTAAATAATGTGTAACTTCAGTGAAATAACACATCTAACCACAAAAAACAAAGGGTGGTTTTGAAATCTGAAAAAATAAAAGTAATAAACATGAGAAAATTGGGGAAAAAAAACAAGATTTAAAAAGAAAAAGTAAATATGAAAAGAAACAAAGTAGATCTAGAAAAAAAACATATAAAATAAAAATAAAAAACATGTGCAATCTTAATAAAAAACAGATATATTAAAGAAAATATAAGAAACTTTTTAAAACAAGATCTAATTTTTTTAGATCTGAAACTTGGTGGTGGTTGTTTGGTGGGATGTTGATGTTGATGGTGGATGCAGGGGCGGAGGAGGGAGCACGGGAAACATGAGGTAGGGGGTGAGGGAGAGGGACGGTGGCAGAGGCAGGAGGGAGGAGGGTGGCGAAGAGGAGAGTGGCGGTGGAGGTGGGTGTTGGTGGAGGAGGCTGGTCGCAGGAGGATAGGCGGTGGAGGAGATGCCGACGGTGGCATGGGCGGGACAGCGGTGGTAGGCGGCAGGGGCGGGAGATGCCGACGGTGGCAGGGGAGGGGGCTGGGGAAGGCTGACGGGTGGTGGTGAGTGAGGAAGAAAGGAGAGTATTTTTTGAGGTTTTATTTTTTGGGGTTTTATTTTGTGAGAATAATGAGAGAGAAGGGAGGTAGAGAGAGAGTGAGTGGATGTGAAAATGAGAAGAATGAATGGATGGAAGAGTATTTGTATTAGGGTTTGATGAGGATTGGATTGGGTGTGTCTCACAATCATGGCCTTTCATTTTGTTTTAATCTCAGCCCCTCATCCTCTTGAACCAATGGCTTGGATGAGGACTCATGGACTCAACAAATGAAGATGGACTTACATGATCTCTACTATCTCTCTCTCTCTCTCTCTCTCTATATATATATATATATATATATATATATATATATATATATATATATATATAGAGAGAGAGAGAGAGGCAAGATCCGGTGAATCCAGTCATATATTTGAGCCCGTGAGTCCTAATAATAGCCGTCCGACCAAACACAAATGAACCGGTGAGATTGAGTCACGTAGGTAACAAATAAAAAGCATAAAAAGATGCTCAATTCTCACAAATCAGCCTTTCTTTTTCTCTCTCTAAATTTTTTACCAAAAGCATATCTGAAGAAATATCACACAAATCTCACAAAATCCTATCTAACAAGTCAGTAAAAATCTTCAAAAACGCGTTCAATTTCAGCGGCGGATTTCAATTGGATTTAAACTTTCTAGATTAATTCGTTCACTCAATTGAATAATCTCACTAGATTTTCCCCAAAATCTTACAGGTATATTCGTTTTTCATCTTCTTTTTTTTACTTTTTGAGTTTTTTGTATATCTTAGGTACAATTAAACTGATTATGTATGTTAATTTTGTTCGATATTATTGCATGTATGTTAAATTAGATGAATATAATAGCATTAAATCATAATTATCGAACTAATTATCGAGTGATTTGCCATACTTTCATGTTCTTGCTTTAAATTTCTAAATATTTTAGTTATTGATGATTTCGAACGTTTTTGATGATTATAACAGCATATCAAGCTAAATATGTATCATTAATTGTGTTTTGTACTTGTTTATTAGATACTTTTTCGTTTAATTGCGAAACTTAGAGTTTAATTTTGTTTAATTCTCAAAAGCTAGGGTTTCTCAATACAAAATTGAGTATAATTCATAATTTAGTTGATAAATAGAAAGTTAGTGTTCAGCTAATGAGTAATGAAGATTAAATATGAAGATTGATACTACTGGCTATGTTAATGAAAATTCTTGTGATATTGTTATTTGCATAATGTGATACTAAATATGAAGAGTAGTGGTATTTAATAATTGTAATCTCTACAGATTAGCTAAAATAAAATAAACAAAGATGTGACATCATATAATTGTGAAACTGTAAAACTCTACTCTACAGCTAATATTGTATTTTTCAGACTTCATGTATAGATTCATATAATATTAAAGTGACATTTCTTTTATAGCAAAAAAACTTACGTAGGTGTAAGGGTATGAATGAATGTGCTTTTTTTATTTTTCTACTGTTGTTCATTAATTATTCTGTTTGTAGACGGTTGTACATGAGATAACTCATCTTTTGTTTGGGGTTTAATTATCGCCAGGATGTGGACAAGTTAGTCGTGGAGGGTAAAAAAGCTAGACAAATTGGAATGATGCATTAACCTGTAAAAGTGGCCCAAAATCTTTAAATTGTAATAATTGAATTATATTTTGATTCCAAGATGACGTATTCATCTTGTGGTTTTTCTTGTGGTATGTAATCATAGGTGATGGACATGAACTTCAAGCTCTTAGGCTACTTGGAGAGAAATCCATATTTCCCGCCAAACTTTAGGAGGTTACTTTAATGTATTTTTTCTATTATCTTCACTATATCGTACTTAACTAGAGAATAGAGGACTTATTTCTTTTTAATAAACGGAAATTGGTGAGAGAATGACAATTAACCCAAAATTTCTAGTCCAATGTATCCATGTATGGTCAGTAGCAAATAGTTACATCCTCTTTAAGTTAAAAACACCTTTAAACTTACTGATTCTTACATAGCCTATATAATTATGATGTTTGTAGGTGTCAATAAACCCATTTACGCACCAGATCCCTTGGATGCAAGCACCTCATTTGATCGAGAATGTTAAAGAGTTTACAACAAACAAGGAGGAAATTTGGACCAACGTGAAGGGAAATGGGAAAAACAAGGAAAAGAACTAAGAAATTCTGACAAAAGGGAAACAAGATAATGCACAGGAAGAGGTAAAGCAGGTAGATGTTCAAACAAAGGAGAAGAAGGATATTGTTCAGGAGGTAGAGATTAGAGGAAGCAAATAAAATGAGTCATAGGAATATATGTTGACATAAAACTTCAATTGAAAGTGGATGTGGTAGGGCTAGAAGTAAAGGTAGACGATCTTGCATTATTGATGTAATGTTGATAGGATAAGTAATCTAATGGAAGTAGTAGTTGTCATGAACTAGTATTACAGCTAGTATTTTGTGGTACTGTTTAAGATCAGTAATGCTATTGTACTGTGTCTTGTATTTAGTGATATTGTTTCATAACATTTCAAAATTGGATGGGGAAAACAATCTTTTTACATGTAATATTGTATTGGGTGAAGTGTGATATTGTTTTGTAATAGTTGTGATATTGTTTTGTAATAGTTGTGATATTGTTTCTTAATATCACAAAAATTGGAAGAGTGTAAACATTATTTTTATCTGTGATATTGTTTCAGGTAAAGTGTGATATTCTTTGTTAATGGTTGTGATATTGTTTCTTGATATCACAAAATTGGATGGGTGAAAACAATCTTTATAACTGTGATATTATTCTGAGTAAAGTGTGATATTCTTTCGTAATAGTTGTGATACTTTATTATCATAGGCGGATACTATAAACCCCAACTTATGATATTGTTAAGCAAATCATGTGATATTGTTTCTAATAAGGCACGACATTGTTTCTAACAAGTTGTGAAACTTATAACGATATAGTATTTATGTTTATTAGACATTGTGATAAACATAATACAATTTGCAAATCTTGATAAAACTAAGAAATTGTAACTAAGGTACTCTAATATTGTTTCTAAAAAGCTATAAAACTCTATCAAAGTTATAAGAGTAACACAATACTAATCCAAAATGGAGTAATAATACAAAATTGTAACCGCTTGAACGATATTAAGAATAAAAAGATTTGTCTTTATAGGAGAAATGACTAAAAAAAGACGATTTTCTCCGTTGATGATGTACTATATACTTCTTCATCATGCCCACTATTGGTTAACCAACCTCTACAAGTAAAGAAATCTGCAAAAAGGGAGAAAAGAACAAAACATCATCTTAGTAGCTTTTATAAGACAAAAGGAAATACAAAAATATAAAAATAATGAATGTAACTTGAATTCTCTTTACTTGAGGGCACAAAGAAGGTTATTATAGGCCTCATAAACCGAGCAACGACAAAGAGTCTCACTATACATTTGTTAATATCTCTAATGACATATCTAAATGTAAATTTGACTTTAATTACAACATATCCTAGTGATCTTATTCTTCTTTGGATCATGTAGCTTGATCATTATCTACATCTCAAGTCATTTTAACCACATGGAATTGTTGATATAGTTTGTTTCGTGAACATTTCAAACCTATATTAGATCCACACTAATTCCAATTACAAGCCTTGTGGAGTGTACACTGATTTGCATAAAGACGACAATCAAGTTTAGCATACAAAAGCAACAACCAGGCCAGAATATCTGTGCATTTGACAACTTCAAGATGTATAAAAATGTTACGCGTCTACGTAGATAGATTTAGCATAGTAGTAAGATAGATGTGTGGATAACTATAAGATAACAAAATGTATGCATTGTACTGATAACTATAAGCTAACAATGTTACGCAACTACCTCCAGGGATAACCCTCAAATAAAATTGATTTTCAACATGCACATCAACAGATGGTATGCGTTGTGGAATAAAAACAGATATACTAGAAGTATTATCTATGTTAGAGGATGTCGCAATAAGTTATAGCATGAAAAAGTAGAATAGATTAAAATGTAGTTCAGATTGTGATATTGTTAAGTTTAACATGTGATACTATATACAAATATATGTGATACTTATTTAATTTAAATAGGCACACTATGTAATGTATAACAGTATATTTCAAACTCTGATATTATTATGAATAACATGTGATACTGTTATGAAGAATGTGTGATACTAATTTAAATTAATAAGGTAAACGATAACATGTATTTTAAAAAGCGAAAAAAACAAATAGAGGACATACATACATATATTTTTAAGCTTGACAAAATACAGGAAAAATAAAGGTAATACATAAATTATGCTACACATAACAAATGGAGATGATAAAATACATAAAATAGGTAAACATATCAAGGAGATAATTAAGAATACATAAATTATAAATTATAAGAATCATAACAACACAGATAAAAGAAATAAAACGAAAATAACAATAAAGATAATCAAACCAAACAATAAATGAGCATTTAATTGAAAGATAACATTAACGATTTGAATGAAAGAAAAAGTAAGAGAGAGAGAGAGAGAAAAAAAACCTGACATAGCAAATAAGAAAAGTGATGAAGAAAATCAAATCCTGCAACTTTATTGTGAAGGAACTAATTGATGGAGTACAGGAGATCACGAACAAAAAAAAAAGAAAAAGTGAGGTGAGGAGATTTTAGAGAGAGAAAGTGAATGACAAAAAATGAATCTTATCTGTAAGTTAGGATATATATACACTTGTTAAATGAATAAAATATTCTTACTATAGTGCGCTGATCCCAGCCATTAAATCTCCTTGATCAGATGATTGAGATTAGGACTCACGGACTCAAAAAGATAGGATGGACTCACATGATCCTAATTCTATATATATATATATTATGTAGGTTGATTATATTGTACACTAAAGCCTACAGCTTAGAATATGACTTGTACATGCAAATTAAAGGAAGTAAAAGAGGCAACGGTTCAGCTCTTCACTACAGCTAGGGCGGAGCAAAGAAATCCGAACCACTTTTTTAAACTGAAACCGAACCGAAACCCGAATTTAGGGACCCGAAAATTTGGGTTTTTTCAGGTCCGGGCTCCTGAACCGCTTTTTTTGGAGTAACAAAAGGTTTGGTTTCGGGTTTGGAAAAGAGAAAACCGGAACCCATATTTTGAACCGAAAAAAAAAACGGTAAACAGTAATCCGAAAACCGAAAACCCAAGCATATTCTCAAAAATCAATAACCCTAATTTTCTACACTCTATGACTCATGTTACTCTCTCAATATTTTCTCAGATCTGCTCCTAAAACATCAAGCTATCATCAAGAAATTTCAAGATATCACTAAGCAAGGTTTACATCTATCTCTCATATGTATTGTTTTTTCCTTTATATTTATCTATTTTTCGTTTTGTTTTTTGTTTTTTCAATTGTGTTTAAGTGATAATTGTATACCCTATAAATTGATAGGTTTTTTTTAATTTTTTCGTCAGTTTGAATTTGTTTATTTCTAATTTTATTGATTTTATTTTATTTGTATTGATTTCTTTATGTGATATTTAATATTCATTATTGTTTGTCTTGTTGATGACATCGAGTTTTGGTGACATGATTTTAATGAAAGATCATCATGAATTGGGCGGAATGGTAAAATAATGAAAAACTGTAATTAGAAGTTTTAGCCCAAAACAGGCTTTTTTTAAAAGCGGTTCGGTTAACCGGTTTCCGGATCCAGGTTGAAATATTCATACAAACCGGTTAACCGGATTTAAACAGGAGCGGTTCAGGTTTGCGGAATTTCTGGTTTTTTTGAAACCGGGTACCCGGACCGGTTTGCAAAACAGGGTCGGGTACCCGCTTTTGCTGAACCCTAACTACATCACTTGTATTTTTTATGAAAAAAAGCAACTATAACTCTTTGAAGGCATTCAAGCTAGATTACATGTGACCAATACGCCAACAATACTATCTGTGTCTCCTACGGATCTTCTCGGCCCTGTGCCCGTCTCTTAAATTGTTACAGAATCCTACATCTGCCAAGATATACTGATTCTCTTACATCGCGTCCTTGCCAGAATATGCTTTAACTCCTCCAACATATGTAGCCTCAATGGAAGCAAATGCTTCTTCTTTGAGGCTCTCCCACGAGTTTGTTGATAGTACTACAAAATCTGCCAGCTTTCCGGGAGACAATGATCCTATGTTTTTGTCGAGATGACATGCACAAGCAGCGGAGATGGTGTGCCTGCATGTAGGAGTGACTTGCAACAGTCAATAATTGATTTGAAATATGAAGGTACAAACACAAGAAACAAGACATAGTCAATGCCAACTGTATGTCAGTACAAACATGCAGCAAAAGTCGAAGTACAAAATAAAATGTGAAGACAAACTGATGAGACTTACGCATCTAGGGCATCATTGAATGAGACGCGTTCTGATGGGATCCACGGTGCCTCCCATGCTGGTGGAATTCTCTTCACTGCTGCCTTTATTGTATTCATTGGATCAATATCCGTAACCTGAAAATCCACAGTTGAAGACATCAAAACTACCAAGAACCAGACCATTAACATAACACTCGTAACAATTCATCAAGACTTGGCACTTAGAGAAGAAGTTCAACCGCTGAAAACAGAACAACATAGTTCGAGGCAAATAACTTACAGGCCAATCAGAGCCAAAAGCTAACAAGGAGTGACTTTTTTTAAGGGTATGAAAGAGATAAGATCCTTTTTCGGCCCGCTCCTTCCCCAATTTTGTTGCTGCATAATTTGCATCATCAAGAAGGTGCTGTGGCTGTAAAATTCGCAACAAATTGGATTAAGAAATACACAACCATTCAAGGTGGGAGGCAATTACATATTACTTTCTGTGTGGAAAATGAGAGTGAGAAACAAATTTGCAATTAGTGTTGGACAGTCTTACCATAATGTTATGATCACATTTGTGAGTTTTAGCATTTAACACTTTTAAATTTAATAATGGAGATTTTAACATGAAACCCAAAGTTTGACTTGCCAAAATATGATGTATTGTTACCATTCCCAAGCAAAGGTCAAGTTAATTGGGTCATCACCCATTTTTACTCTTAAACATTCTATATTTATTTTGACCCATTAATACCCTCCCAAGCAGAAGGTCATGACTTGAGTCACAACCCAATCATTTTCCACTTTCCAACATTTTCAATCATTTCCCATATTTTCTACCCCACCCATTTACAACCTCTCAAGTAAAATAGTAGGTGCTTTTATGTTTTTTTTTGTTTTTTTAATGATGTTCCCAATAACAATGAGACACGTGCAAGGTCAATTAGTGGGTCAATTTGTGATCTTTGCTCCCACAAAGGTCACAAATTGACCTCTACTAGGGCAAGGTCATGCTAAATTTGTTGTTAATCTTTGATTATCATGCCCCAACAAGGTCATGACCTCCCTCATGACCTTGCTTGGGATGGTCTTATAAGATCTAAAAGTTCATTCTTATATCATAAACATCATCGTGTGACCTTGAAACCTCCCAAGTCTGACAATAACATTACCGCAACACTGTCTCATTACTCAGCGAGCTGTTTCTTCCATGATTTGACATCCACTAGAAAGCAAAATTACATTAGAAAGTTGGTGAGAACAAAATCCATCAATGAACAGATAAAAACAAATTCAGAATAACCTGCACAGAAGCAATAACCCCTTGTTGGCCAAATCGAACAGTCGAACCAGGTGCCAAATGCTGCGCATGCTCAATCTAAAGTCAACAAAATCACACATTTACCTAATTGACCAGTAAGATAGTAGATGCAGAAACTTTCGTTGAGCACTTGAGCCAACTACACCCTCCTTTCCATTTATATTGTCCCCATTTAACTTCGAGAGGATATAGTCATGTTGACATCAGTTGGCCCTTAACAGTTAAATGAGGACAATAAATTTGGGATGTAGGAGTCCTAAACTCTGAGAAATCAAACCTTCTCACCCTAAATCTCCTGTCCTTGATTCCATTTGTATGAGCTACTGACTCATACATGTCCAGGATTAAGTCATTTGCTCTATCACCAATTGCATGAATAGCAACCTGTAATATGAGTGCAGAAACATTTTATTGGGCTATTCAACTAACAAAATGTAAATATAAATATTAGATGAAAATAATGAGGAATCACCTGCAATCCAGAATTGTCAGAGGATATAGTCATGTTGGTTAGGCTGTCCATGTCCATGACTTGAAGGCCAGATGTCCCGGGATCATCAACATATGGCTATATGAAGAAAACGTCATGTTGTTTGGTTGCCCTCACCGAAACAGATACACTAATCATGTGAATTACAAAAAAAAGGCTGGTTGTTTGGTTACCCAAAATCACATGAAAAATGGAATTACCTTGCAAGTCTAATTCCTCCAAATATAAGAACTTTCTTACCTACGCCTCCCTAGGTAAGTTGGACTTCCTACAAGAATTCCACTTCCTAAATTCAACCAAAATTGTTTTTTTTTCCACATATGAAGTAGCAAATCATGTGGAACAAGATTACCTAGGTATTGTAATTCCTATAAAATATTAAACGACCACTTAGTTAGTTAAAGCTGAGACGTTGCCATTAAACACTGTTGAAACTATAATGGCATCTACAAATGAAAAAATCTAAAAAAGAGAAAATCTCGCCAATTTAAGCTTAGACAAAAGAATCACGAATTTCACCCATCACCAAAAACATTAAGTGTCACTTAGAGAAAAAAATTCTAGCATTAAAATAATCATTATATTTGTAGGCTAAATTGTTGATTGTACCTATTATATACATTTCTTAACAAAATACTACTACTTAATACTCCGTATAATTTTTTCATAAATTAGAACTACCGATTGTGACACTTTGGTTACTAAAAGGTAGATAATATGACCACCATTCAGCTTTTGAAGTAATTTCTGGTTAGTTTTAGTTCGTTTAATTTTCCTCCTAAAAAAACAGTTTGCTGAGTTTTTAGTAGTGTAATCTTTTCTGCCTTTCTAATGGCTAACCAAATTAATGTAGTTTGCAAAAGATGTCGAAAATCACTTAAAAAGTTTCAAAGTTCATTTTATGTCAAAATTGTAGGATTAATAGGTAAAAAAATTAGAAAAAAATTATGTAATAGACCCATAATATGTAAGAACGTGCATATAATAGATCGCAACGACTTAGTTTTCTTTTTTCTTTTTTTATTTCGAAAAGCCGCCATCTCACAAGGATAGTTTTGATGTTCACGGGTTTCGAACAAGGACATAAGTAGCTATAACACCCTCAATGATTTATTTCCAATCTATTTAAAGACACATCAGTTTCACCTAAAATGCTGACCTCATAAAATAGGGCACTGTTTGATCCCAGTGACCCATCAATATAAGCCTTGACTCCGCCAAGGTAAAGCCAGTGATCAACAACATCACCAGTCCTCCTCTTAAGCTCCTGATTCATGTATTACACATAATATTTTATAGACAAAAATAAAGATTTCTAAAGACAAAAATAGAACAAACAAATAAAAAGAGAAATGTACAAGTGCATACAGCCAAGCGCGACCAAGTTTCGATAGGAAAAAACAGACAAACTCTAATCATCATATTCCCAGATTTTGTTGCCCAACTATAGATATCTGCAGAAAAAGATGATTGGGACATATATTATATTATAACTCACTGCACATCTTACAGTTATATTTATAAAACAGAACAGATGTAAAACTTAATTTGCGTAGCAATACTGATCTATAATCTTCATTTAGAAACACCAGTAATATACAGAGTTACACAGAACTGACTATCTACATGAAGCTGAAGTTGAATAATACATGTCACCACACTCGTGGCATTAAATCTAGGCTGTGACATCGTATATCATGGTGACCTTGTACATAATCTGGAAGTTACCTCAGTCCTCAACAACATTTTGAGGCAGCATAACTACATAAGCCACAATTATGGCAAAATAACCGAGATCAGGCACGTGATGACCGATCCGGGATCAGGGTAGAAACCAATACCCGACTCTCCGCCAAGGTTATTAACTGATATATAAGAAGGATGGAATAGAAATTATCACGTCCCTAAAATTCGAGTATTCGATTAACTTAAAACTTTACTGGAAAATGTTATAGATTATGAAACGCTTGTAGGTAGGGCTGAGCAAAAAAATCCGATTATCCGCTAACCGCTCCGGATTTGAACTTTGATTCATAAGCACTACCAAAGTGTTTCCCAAAAAAGACTTTATAGTGACGTAGGCCTGCTTTTGGCCTAAAAGAAATTTTAAAACTAAACGGAGTCTCTATCGTTCTGATATTAGTAACATTTGAATGTCTGATCCGGTCCGGATATTTTCCTATTCTTTACTATTTATTTTAAGTTTAATTACAATTTTTTATTTTATGACTGTATTTAGACGGTGATTCATCTAATGGGTCATTAGAATTTTCATACTTTTATCTATTATATATTTTGGAATTGTTCCTTTTTTTTTGTGATTTTGAAACTCTATATGCTATCCCTAAGCATAATTCATAAATTGCACACTTTATGTGATACAACCACCTAAAATATGGTTCTATAACAAAAACAGATAAATGGTACTTAAATTTTATGGCGAGATAGTTAGAGTAGGGAAACAAAATCAAATCATCATGCAAAATGATGACAATGATTATGTTTCACATTTAATTATCCAAGTAAATTTCGAAAGATGGATATCTGATATTTGCATCCGGTTAGAATATTTTTTATATCCGAAACATTTGGATATGGAAATCTGATTATGAAAACTTATAATATGGATATCTGATCCAAAGCAACACTTTGGATCGGATATCCAATTCGTGCTTTAGCCTACTTTTAAGTAGACTTGACAAAAATTGACCCGATCCGTTAACCTACTCATAACTTGAACCAAAAATAACCTGAAATAACCCACTTTTCCAACCCAAACCCGGAATTATTCCTTATCAAATTTCGTTGGATCTGAGATGAGCCAATTCCTGATTACAAAAGTATTACTTATCAATTTTATCAGGCTCTTCGTCGCACACATATATATTACTCCGTAGTTTTTAAATGTTAATATGAATAATGACAAAATAACAACTGCCAAGGTTTACCCTTACTAATAGTATATACTATTAATTAGTAAACTAGGTAAGTATGAAATTTGAAAATAACTACACTTTTAATTAATATTACAAAAACCACCGCTATTTATTTATTTAAAAGGCGTAAATCTACCCATATTTTGTACCTAATGCATGGTCTAAACTCTCGGCCTCGTCTCAGCCAGAGATGTATTGGTATAGGAGTCGGAGGCGGCCGATACAAGATATCCCGAGAAGTATAGGGTAAATTAAAAATAGTAAAGTATCAGCACAGACGACCGATTTATAAAGTGTATTGGCCGATATGTCCAGCGATGATCCTGAGATGAACAAGTTATAGCTTGTACAGCCATCATCGTGTAATGAAAAGCTCTTAAGAATTGTATAGCATTAGTGAAAGCAATTGTCCTAAATAGAAATAACCGCGACTTGGAGCACGACGGCCTAGTCAAGGACGCCGATACCGCGGTTTTAAACCATGACCAAAACCGACCCAAAACCAGCATAAAAGACTCATACAAACCCGTATTCTCCGGAACCTAAAATACACGGGACCCATATTCTACCGGAACCCAAAATAACTGAACTCGTAACCCAGCCGCCCGACCTATTTGACAGGTCAACTTGTAACTCGTAAGTGATGAAGAATAGCTCTAAAAACCGTATAATCATAAAAATTTACTAAACACGTATCTGGGATTAAAATCCATCTAAGTTTTAAGTTTCCTTCCCATAATCTGATACCTGTAAAATCTTGCCATGATAACTCCGTTGAAGAGCCAGGAAAATATCTTCCCAAATCAACCACTGTTGTCACTCCTTTTGTCAAAGCATAACTACTGGATCTTAACAGCGCTTCCTTTCTTTCGTCAATAGAAGGCTGTGGGATAAATTGATGCATCAATTGCATTGCAGCATCTATTAGCACTCCAGTAGGCTCTGTATGAATAGAAGGATTAGTGGCTCTTTACTGGGTTCAAGATAATTGTGTGGAACTAAAAGCATCAAGGTATAATTATGCACAAACTAGTCCGGGTGGCTGCCTATATTGAAACAATTAGCACACCGTGAGATAGCTGACGCACTCATATAATGCTAAATGCCAACTATTTTTTGTTGTAAGAACAACCACGTAAATTGCTAAATTATCGAATTTATATACTTTATTACAGTACTGGATTTCCATTTACACAATATCTTCAAGAGTGAAAAAGTTGTCATGCTTCAGCGAAAAAGCGAACACCTACCTCCATCTGCTGTTCTCATTATGGTCCCACCAGCAGGATCTTTGGTATCTCGGCTAATTCCAGCAAGTTTGAGGGCCAGAGAATTAGCCAAACCCATATGACCATCCATTCTTGATAGCCAAACCTGTAAGGATTGGTATATTTATCATAAAACAACCAATTCTTAGAATTCAATTGACAATATAAAGCTGCAAAATGTAAATGAACAGTACAGGATTGTGAGGAGTAATATCATCTATCCAAGTTGTCATGGGCAATTCTCCGCCCCAAAGGTTGTTGCTCCATCCACCACCCAAAACCCAAGCACCTTCTTTCTTACCTACAAAAATTTCACCAAAAACATTGTCGGTGCCTGACATTATCAAACCTCGACCAACCAACCTTAGGTAGATACATAGTGATATATTCTACATTCATCCTAAATTTATGGCCGCCCATTTGATTTTGGTGATTCGCCAATGTCATTTTGGACCATTAACTTCTCTAAACATATGTAAACACACAATGTAAAATTCAACAATATTTGACATACCAAAAGAACTAGTTTCATATTGTCAACTTAAAATTGTAGCTATTATATTTTGTGATAAAGTATTTATCAAAGTGACATCATTTGATCAAAATGTATCCCTCAACAAAGGAGCATTCACTCTACCCATGCCAGTTTTTCTGAAAGCAAGACAAGACAAGTCACAGAAGTTTGTTTAAAGACAAGTGTATTGAAAGACAAAATACATGTTTTCAACTTGACATCACATATGCATTTACCTTTCCTTGACTTGATGATTTAAACGAAACAGTGATCATGACTTACTTTTGGCTGCCACTTCAATCTTTTTTACAAATTCTTGTCTCGTACTAACTCCATGAAGCTCCACTTGAGCCATCTGTTTAACGTGAGGTAAGAAATATCAAGGCGATGGAGGCAATATTTTAGAATCTAAAGAGGCAGGCTGTGCCGGCTGTGTAAATTCAACTTTGGGCTGATCAAAATTCCATTCAAGCAACAGGCAGCAATGTTTAGTTGAAATTCTCCACTTTATTCTATTGAGATTCTACATTTTGCTTTTTCATGATATTTCAGGGCGGGCATGTTATCATTGTTTGCCTAAACTTGCAATTCAGAAACCCTCACTTGTTTTATTTCAAGTGTTCGTAAGAGACTAAGATCACATTTCTGACCGAAAGGAAACAGGAAAAGAGGGAAAGCTTTTAAATAGCCAAAGTAACATTGCCAAGAGCTAAGTTTGAAGAATCATGGCATAAAGCCAACGGATCCCCATTTCTATATAGCTATTCAATGAATTCTATCCTTCAAAACTGATGGGAGTATTAGATGCTAAGACTATAACCGACGGGAGTATTAACATGTATCCATACTTAAAAACATTGTACTCGGTAGCATAATATAGTGAAAAGGGAAGCAGAGTGTGATGCAAACCTGCAACCCGCCAGACAGCAAGTGTAAGTGGGAATCTATGAATCCAGGAACAACAACTTTCCCATTAAGATTCAACCTTTCTGTTGTGGGGCCTTCAAATGCCTTCAATAGAAATAAAAAAATAAAGTAAATTCACTATAGAATAACAGTAAGTCTTGCTTAAGGGGTCAAAAATCATCACTTGGTGGTGATAAAGACAAAGAATCTGGTATTTGACCCGTCTTAAGTGTAAGACGGATACTGCCGTCTAAAATGAGAATTTGTGATAGAATATATACTTGTCCTCTCACTTGCATATTGTGATTGTGAGAGGGGACTATCCGTCTTTAGCTTGTAACGGATAGTGCCCGTCTTCAGTGAGACGAGCTGCTAACTAAATTACTTTAGCGTTTCAACCAATAACTTCGAAGGTTTGAATACACGAAAAAGGGGGGGGGGGGGGAAGACCTGGAGAGAGGAGAAGTTGCCAATGCTCAAAATGTGAGAATCTCTAATAGCCATGGAATCAGCAAAAGGAAAAGAAGGGTCACTTGTGTATATGAAAGCATTTGTCACCAACAACTCTGCAACAACCGGCTTCTCTGCAAAATTTTAATGTTAACAATATAAGTAATATTATAACAATTACTTCATACGGAGTAGTTAAAAAAATTGGATATCATCACAATGAACGTGGGCTTTTCTTTTGGAGATTACTGGAGGAAGGTTTAAGAAGGATGATGGAGAAGACGATGGCAATAATGGCGGAGATAAACACTTGTTTGTTCATTGCCACTTCTTTGTCTCAACTCTCAAGTCGGTCGTTAAGAACATTTGTAATTGACTTATTGCTACTTTTGATACAAACTCTTACTACTCTATAGGAAAAATAGAACTACTCCTGTAGTTAATAGTCCTATCGAACACGGGCACTATCTAGAGTAGGTGGTAGGCCGTGCCGTGCCGGCCCGC
>JAIUZE010006498.1:0-24025 GCA_022085475.1 Heliosperma pusillum | reverse complement strand
GGCCTTCAGTTTGGGGTTGGGGTGTCCGGTGGAGGAGAGGCTAACTTGCATGCCTTGAACCAGCTCATTGAGGCCCGTGGTGGTGATGTGGGACTGTTTATGTTGTTAGTTGATTTCCAAAATGCTTTCAACCTTGTTGATCGTGTGACTATGCTACAGGAAGTCCGCCGTCGTTGTCCGGTTCTTTCCCGTTGGGTGGAATTTTGTTACTCTAGCCATGTCCGTCTTTATTATGGGGAGCATTGTTTGTGGTCTTGTCAGGGTGTCTAGCAGGGTGATCCTTTAGGGCCTTTGCTTTTCGCTTTGGTTTTGCATCCCCTATTGTGCATTATCCGGGATTCCTTTGATCTTACTTTGCAAGCATGGTATTTGGATGATGGCATCATTGTTGGGGACACTTTAGAGGTGGGGAGAGTTTTGGATTTGATTATGGTGGATGGGACTCGTTTCGGTCTCCATCTTAATGTGGCTAAGACTGAGGTCTTTTGGCCTATTGAGGATCCTCGGACTCGGCTACCCGGTGTTTTCCCCCCTTCTATTGCTCGGCCCTTGCGTGGTGTTTCTGTTTTGGGTGGACCTGTCAGTACTTGTCCCATTTTTGGCAGTGAGCTTGTGGCGAGGAGAGTGACTAAGACCGTTGAGCTTATGGACTTAGTCGCGAGGATTGAGGACCCGCAATGTGAGTTGCTTCTGCTTCGGGCCTGTACTGGTATTTCTAAACTCTATTTTTCCCTCCGTACTTGCTCCCCGGGGGTCTTTGGGGCTGTCCATCTTCGCTTTGATGCAGCGCTTCGTTCTAGCTTGGAACGTATTGTCACCGCGTCTGGGCCTGGTTTTGGGGATTGGCAGTGGCGCCTTGCCACTTTCCCTTTTCATTTGGGCGGACTCGGTGTTTATGCTGCGGGGGATGTTTTACACTATGCTTTTCTAGCTTCCCGTTTGCAATCTGCAGTTTTGCAGGATGCGCTCCTGCGGCCTTCTGGTATTGTATGTGCTGGTCCTACTTTTGACGATGCCTTGCGGTTGTTTTCGGAAACTACAGGTTATGATTTTTTACGTGATCCGCGTGAAATCGCTGCCCCTAAACTTATGAAGAAATTGGCAGATATATATTTCGCGACGGTTGCTGCTTCTTCAGAATCTGTTTTCTCTTTGACACCGCGTCAGCTTGCGTTGTGGAAGTCTCAGCAGGGTGCCCACTCTTCTGATTGGTTGCGTGTGGTTCCTATCTCTGGGTTGGGTCAGACTATGAACATGAGGACTTACCGTTGTGTGCTGGGGTATCGCCTCGGTGTTCCGTTATTCGCGGTATCTAGGCCTTGTCCTGCTTGCTCTCGGGTTTTTACTGATGATGTGTATGGGGATCACGCTGTTTCTTGTGCTGGTACTGTGGGGGTTAAGCATCGACATAACCTCGTTCGTGACACCTTATTTGACATCTGTTATAGGTCTGGTATTTCTGCGGGTAAGGAGGTTGATATCGGTTTGGTTGACGGGCACGACAGATCTCTTCGTCCTGCGGATTTGCTTCTTTATTCCTGGGACAGAGGGCGTGATGTGTGTGTTGATTTGACAGGGTCTTCCCCTTTGACTCAGACTGGGATGTCCGATTTTGTGTCGGGACGGGTTGTTGCCGATGCTGCTCAGCGCAAATGTGCTAAGTATAGGGATTTATGCGCGGCTGCTGGATATGGTTTCCTACCCTTCTCTTTCTCTTCGCTTGGGGAGTTGGGCTCGGATGCTGTTGACTTGCTCAAGCGGATCCAGAAATTCTCGGTATCTCAGGATGCTGGGGCTCGGGTGGCCGCTTATATTTTTGCTAGGCTTAGTTTTGCTATTGCTAAGGGGGTGGGGGCCCAGATTGTCTCTCGGCTCCCCACCAATTTCATGTAAACTTTTCATTTTATTTTAATGAAAGCTATGCGCATAATAATAATAATAATAATAATAATAATAATAATAATAATAATAATAATAATAATAATAATAATAGTAATAATAATAATAATAATAATAATAATAATAATAATAATAAAAATAATAATAATAATAATAATAATAATAATAATAATAATAATAATAATAATAATAATAATAATAATAATAATAATAATAATAATAATAATAATAAAGTAATAATGATAAATATAATAATAACAACAATAATAATAATTATAATAATAGTAATAATAATTGTTATTATAATAATCATAATGGTAATGATAATGATAATGATTATTAGTTGATATCACGAGTCTTAATAATAATAGTAGTTGTAAATAGTAATAGTAGTATTAATATTAATATTATTGATTTTGATAGTCATAACATTTATTATAATAACAATAATAATTAGTGATAATCCCCCTACTATTAAAAGAATAAGCATTCTTGATAATTTTTCCTCCAAAATACTCAATTTAAATAAGGAAACTATGTAATTGTCAATAAATGTCTATTATGTATCATTCTATGAGAAACATTTCACTGTTTTTTTTTTAATGACAAACAAGATATCATTCTTTTGTGATATAAAATGAATCACTAAGTACATGTGCCATAACATTAATCAACCATTTCGGTTTCAATTTTTTTCTCATATTAAAAATGTAAAAAAGTTGAACATCTATAAATCATTTACTAAAAAAATAAGATTTTATAAGTACCATGCAATAGCACGGGGTCTATACTAGTAATAATAGTAATAACAATAGTACTAGTAGTAGTAGAAGTGGCGCCCAGATAGTTTCTCGGCTGGCCACTCATTTCTTATAAATTGTGTTTTGATCTTAATAAAATTTGTGTTTTCATAAAATAATAATATAATAAAAATAAAACAATAAGAAATTATTATTACTATTATAATAATATAATAATCATAATCATAATCATAGTAATTATAATTATAATATTAATAATATTGATAATAGTTCTTATTAATAGAATATTTCTTCCATCTCATAATAATTTTCGTAGTTTGAATTGCACAGGTTTTGAGACGACACTTTGACTTGATTTCTTCTTTTATATTCACTTTTTTTTCATTCAAAAAATATGTTTCCATTTTTTTTATGAATGTAAATGATTTTGGTTATAACGTCTTAGTTTTAATGTTTTAACACTTATTTATGTTCAAAATTATTAAAATTGTCCCTAAAAGTCATGCGAAGGATAATCATGAGATGTAGGGAGTATTAAATAATACTAATAATAATAATAAGTTGTAAACTTGTTGTTGGTCTTATTATAAGTTGCGGTATATAATAAAAAAAAATTAATAATATTTAATATTAATAAAAACTTTTAAGTTTAAGATGAGTATAACTAAAGTGAGCTGAATTTAGTAGAGCTGGACTGAACTGAATGAACCAAAGCTGAGCTGAACTGAATAGAGCTGAACAGAGCTAAACTGAACTGAACTGAACTGAATGGAGCTGAACTGAACTAAACTGAGCTGAACTCAACTAAATAGAGCTGAGCTGAACTGAAATGAGCTGAAAATAAGTCAGAAAGAACATGGCCTAATTGCGTTAGAAAAGATTATAACTCGGTAAAAAAAATGAACAATGAAAGTGGTGGGTCATTTTTTTAAAAAATAAAAGCGCTTTCAACTTGACACGTCAGAGTAGAGATTGAACCACTTAATTTCGGGTTTATTTTCTGAATATATTACTTAACTTTTACACAAAAAAAAAGAAAGTGGTTAGCTTAAATGAAAATTTGACTTAAAAACCCCCCAAAAAAAATAAATGGCTGACTAAGAAAATCACGAAGATAATTTGGCAATCCTTCAAACTCGTTACACTTGTAGAATTGTATTGGATTAATTGATGGGAATACTCTAAACTATGGGGGTCCTGCTCATAATACTCTACACCATGTTTTAACTACCAATATACCCAACAATTAGACCTTTTCGCCTATATTATAATGGTATGACTGGTGACCTGATAAGCAGGTCACCTTTGTTTTAAAACAACTCATAACTCATTCCCTTCGTCTAAATCTCTTTATCTCTCCTCTCTTTCTTTACTTTCTTTCTTCTTTACCAACTGTGCCATGAATTTTCAAGCTTTATAATACGCCATTGATGAGCTCCATCTTCTTTCATCATTAATCACTTCCCCTTATTCATCTTCTTTTCAACAATCTTAGGTGGTTCGACCTATTTATTGGTGCACAATGACACAGGTAATTATTCCTTATTTCTTAGATTTCTTATTATGTATATTGATGCTTTGATTATTAAATAGTTTATTTATTGTTGAATTTTGCAATGTGTGAATTAATTTGAAAGTTTCATTCTTTCCCCTTTTTTATTAGGGTTTAATTTAACTGCTGTTTTTTTTCTTTTATTTAATTGATCCCCTATTGATGTATTGTTGAATTGATGTGTTGTTGAATGTTTGAATTGATATATTGCTGAATTTCTTTATGTAATTAATCCTCTTTTATGTTATTATTCTTTAGGGTGTTAATTTAAGCAGTTTGACATTGAAATTCTGGTATGGTGGGTACTTTAAGAGGGATGAACATTCTTTGGTATATATGGGTAGGACTTTTAGGACAGTGGGTATTGATGTTGATGAGATGGGTTGGTTTACTTTGATTGAAGAAGCTGAAAAATGTGGGTTTAGGAGGAATGTAGATGGTATATTCTTCATCAGTGGAACTGATGGATTGAGGAGAGCATTTGACGATAGAGATGCACAAATTATATGTAATTTGGCTGGGGTTCATAGAGTGGTTGAATGTTATGTTATACCTGAGGAAGATGTTGCTCAATTAATGCTTTTGATAGAGGAAGTTGGTAATAGAAGTGTTGTTAATAAAGTAGAAAAACTAGTACCTAGGAGAAAGGTTGATGACAATATTGTTATTAATGCTTTTCAGAAAAAGGGACCACCTAAGTCATCCCCTTCAGTTGTAACCCTAAAAGAGCCAACTTCAGTTGCTCATAAACTCACTTCAGCTGCTCATAAACCTACTTCTCAACCAACCTTAGCTGCTCATAAAAAATCTCAAAAAACACCTATTAAATCTCCAAAAAAAATCAGTGCTATAAGTAGCTCATCTGTTGTTAGAACCTCACCCAGATTTGGTTCAAAACAAAAAAATTCTGAAAAAACATCTGAGACTGTTGAAGAACTACAACCTCATCAGACATTAGAAATTGACATTCCTAGATCATTCTATGATTTCAATGACATTACAATAGCAGATCTATTTAATGATGAGGTCTTTGATAATTTAAGTGAGGGTGAGGAAGAGGATCCAGGATATATTCCTGAAGGGGATGTAGGAGATAGTGATGATGATGTTGATTTAAGTGAGGGTGAAGAGGAATTATCTGAGGTGGAGGAGGAGGAAGAAGTACTTGCTGATTTGAATGATGTGGATGATGATGATGATGATGATGAGGTGCAGGAAGCAAGAGTTAGAGTAAAAGCTTGGAATGCAAATGCTCTGAAAATTGTACATCAACTTCAACTTGAAGCAGCATCTGGTAAGCTCACTGGTCAGGAAACCTTGAGTAAACCTAATTATACAAAAAATGCTGAGGTGCAGCTTAATGATTATGATGATAGTGGAGATGAGGAGGGCACTCCTGGTGAGAGTGATGAGGAGAGTGTCCCTGGTAAAAGGAAGAGTTGTAGTGTCCCTGTAGTTAATGAGTTGGCTGATTACTCAAAGCTGAAGTGGTGTGTAGGCATTAGATTTCCATCTTCTGATTTGTTCAAAGAATCTGTGACAAGGTATGCAGTAGCACAAGGTAGGGATCTCACTTTTGATATAAGTGATAAAGCACATGGGAAAAAACTTAGGGTTAGATGTAAAAAAGGATGTCCTTTCAAACTATATGGTAGCTGGGATAATAAATCTGCATCCTTTCTTGTGAAAACTGTTGATCATCAACACACTTGTCAGAGGACTATGGAAAGTAATAGACAACTTAAATCTACTTGGCTAGCAAAACAGTTTCTTGATGTATTTAAAGCTAATCCACATTGGCCAGCCAAAGACATCATAGAAACTGTGAGGAGAGCATATAAGGTGTTAGTTAAGAAAGATTTTGCTTACAAAGTGAAGTACTATGCTCACAAACTGCTACATGAGTCAATGAAGGAACATTATAGCAAGATAGGTAGCTATATAGCAGCTCTTCAACAAGGCAACCCAACAAGTGTCTTCACTTTGTTTACCAACCCTACTATAACCTCAAATCCTGCAGTGTTTCAAAGGCTATTTGTTTGTTTTGATGCTCTTAAGCAAGGGTGGCTGCTAGGTTGTAGGAAGGTACTATGTGTTGATGCTTGCTTTCTGAAGACTTTCTTAGGAGAGCAATTAATATCTGCCATTGGAAGAGATGGTAATGAGCAAATGTTCCCTTTAGCTTGGGCAGTTGTGGAGGGTGAGAATAATGATAGCTATGAGTGGTTTTTCCAACAGTTGAAAAACAGTTTAGGAGAAGAAAATGGTGAGGGATGGACCATAATTTCTGATCAGCATCAGGTTTGTTCTATACTCATCCCTTATTTTATTAATTTGATGTTATTACTTGTTCATTTTGTGCACGTTACTAATCCTCACTTTGATTACACAACAGAGTATCTTGACCATGGTTGCCAAAGAGTTCCCTAGGGCAGAACATAGGCATTGTGCTAGGCATATTTTTGCTAATTGGCACAAAACCTATAGGGGTGAGGAGATGAAGCTCCATTTCTGGAGTTGTGCTAAGGCATACAATGAGGCTGATTTTGATGATGCATTACAAGCTCTTAGAGAGACTGACCATAAGGCTGCTGAAGCCTTCATAGCATGTACACCTCATCTGTTTTGTAGGGCATTTATTCAGACACACACAAAAAATGATGTCATAGTAAGCAATATGGCAGAAACATTTAAAGCTTACATCATTAATGCTAGATCAAAACATGTAATTTACATGCTAGAAGATATTAGGTCAGCCTTGATGCAGAGACTGGTGGAAAAGAAGACAAAAATGGAGACAAGTGTCCATGTTGTTTGTCCAAGGGTGCAAGAAAGACTAGAAAATGAGAAACACAAAGCTGCTCAATGTACTGTTTTACCCTCTAGTCCAACCATCTTCCAGGTAACATATGGAATAGAAGCATTCACTATTGACTTAGAGGGAATGACTTGTACATGTAGAAAATGGGATTTAACAGGCATCCCATGCTTTCATGCTGTGGCAGCTATCTTTGATATATCATGTAAGGCAGAGGATTATGTGCATGACATGTATAAAAGAGAAGCATATCTAAGATCTTACAATCTGTCAATTAGTCCTTGTCCAGGGCAAAGGTATTGGCCAAAGGTAGAGTTGGCCCTAAATCCTCCACCCATTAATATAGGACCTGGTAGGCCTAGGAGGAAGAGGAGAAGGGACCCATTTGAGAACCCCAAGAAACCAGGTAAGTTGACAAAACATGGTATAGAGATGACTTGTTCTGTTTGCAAATCAAAGTCTCATAATAAAAGAAAGTGCCCAGACAAGGACAAGCAAGTACCACCCCCTGCAAAGAGACCAATGGGAAGACCTAGGAAATCAGCTACGCTAGATGTTAATGAGACACCACCACCAGCCACTGAAGATCATCATAGAGCAACAGCACAACCAACAAGAATTGGTAGAGGGGGAAAAACAATAAGGACTGGAAGAGGTGGTGCTTCAGGAGGAGGCAGAACTGGTGTTAGGGGTGCTGTTAGAGGAGGAAGAACTGGAAGAGATGGAGGGAGAAAGGTAAATTATTGGAAAATTGACAGCTTCAATTTCATATTTCTTTGTGTATGTTAATTGACAGCTTAGTATTTTTGTCACTGCAGGCTCCACAAGGACTTGGAGTTCTTATTGATCAATCAGGAAATGCTTATACAAATGTAAATTTTGGTCTGTTTGCAATTTAAATTAGCTAGAATTTATTAAGAATGGATAATCAGGAAATGCATTTTTCTTAATAGGTTGTTGGCAGTTCTACTGGTCCAAGGTGCATTCTGGATGGACATGAACAATCTACTCAACAATCAGTCAACCAATAGAAGGCATGAAGATTAGTAGAAGATATGAAGATCAGTAGAAGATATGAATATCACTTTCATAAGACAACCAGTCTATGTAATATTTTAGGACATGAATTTCTTCTTAAGAATGTAATGAAAAAAAACAAATTATTTTGGTGAATGTTGTGAACGCTATTAGACAAGTATTAAGTAATGTAATTAGACAAGTATTTTGCTATGAAATGGATTTGCATTACTTCAAAAGATTGTTTCCATACATTCATTCTTACTTGAGTACATTTACTTGAATACATTCAAGGACATCCTACATTCAATTCCAAAATATCCAACTAAATGCAAATACAATCCAAGAAGCTAATAAAGCAAACATTACAATTTTCTCCCCTTTGGAATGTTTATCTACTTCAACCTTCAATTTCATCAACTGCAATTTCAATTTTTCATTCTTCATATCTAGTTTCTTCAATTTTGCCTCCAAGTTCTTGATTTCATCTACTTCAACCTTTGTTTTTGAACCAATTTCCAGATTCATTTCCTCCTCCAAGTTGAAAAAACCACAACCATTCTGTTTTATCAAATAGATGAAATAATTACAAATCAATAATCCGAATAAAAAAAATAATCACAATATGCCAGATTAATAATTGCACTTACAGGCCATAATGGACACCCGTAAAAAAAATTTCCGACATGTGGTCCCTTCTTCGCCGTCCTCAAAACTGCACCCAAGTTATGCTTGCATAAAATGCTACCTGAAGAACCACATGAATTTGTAGATGACGATGATGGGCGTTTCATTTGAGGCACAGTACAGAAATTCGATGGCGTTTACAGTGGATGGAGGAGAGAGAGGAGGAGAAATTTTGACCATTTTTTTTTTCACAGGAGGAGAATGAAGGAGGAGAGAATGGAGGAGATAGAAGATGAAATCAATTAAAAGGGTTTACGGTGGGCCCCATGTATACTAAACCTGCTACAACAGGTTTTAAATAACCCAATTCTATTCAAAGAGAAGGGGTCTAATTGTTGGGTATATTGGTAGTTAAAACATGGTGTAGAGTATTATGAGCAGGACCCCCATAGTGTAGAGTATTCCCATCAATTAATCCAATTGTATTTGTATCAGAGAAATTAAAATGTGGACATTTGTATGCCGTAGGCCCATGATAGGGTGTGAAGCCATTTTGACGAGGAGCTCCAATTTCACATTTTCAGACAGGAATCTCCGAAACGGCGTCGTTCTGCAATTCGCGAGGTTAAATTTTGGGGGTGTTAAGCTCAGAGCTTCTATTCTTGATTCTTCCTCACCAGATGACTCTAATTTTGCCAAACGTACTGAAAAAGCTTGGTTAATTTCTCAGGTATTTCATCTCTTAATATTGCCTACCTGTTAAAAGGGTTTTTTTTATTCAAGATTTTCTATCGTATAACCTGTGTTTTCTCGAATTCTAATATATACCCTCGATTTTTAAGAAACATCTGCCCTGAACTACCATATTAGTTTCTAAGATACCCTAATTATCCAGATTTGAGTTTGTTGATGGTTACATAATGTCACAAAATATTTGTGACGGTCACATGATTGTGACCTCTCAAAGTAATGACAAGTGGGAGAGGGGTTGTCAGAGGTCACAAGTGAGATTTGTTGTCGCTTGAGGATCGAGGCCAGGACATACAAGAATATCTATATCAACCCGACGTATAGCCTATTCTCTGGTAGATCATCACCTCTACTTCTACATTATCGAGATAGCACGTAGCATTGGACTGCTCATGAAGCCATTAGGAGGAGTCACTGCATAGAAACGATATCGAACATCTCTGGCTTTTATTTTTTTACTTTATAGTGATAGTTGAATAAGGCAATTCATCAACCTTGTAAGACCCCAGGTTATTGAGAATATTAGTTAAGCTTATATGACTGATAGTAATGCAATTCATAGGTAAATTGAATACTTGGCGATAAATAAACGTATCCGACAATTGAAGTGGAGTTAGAGTAACATAGCTGTAGTCTAAGAATTAGATGACCTCCAATCTATAAGGGGCCAATGGGCATATGGTGTTACAAGCCAACCTTAAGTTATTTTGAGTTTTTGAGATGTTGTTGTTAAGTACTTGGGTTCATATTTCATCTCTGAACTGCAGTTTTGGACCTTGTCAATGTCATCTAATATCACCCCCACCTGCCGGTAGCGGCTTGTGTTCCTCCGTTTGTGCAAACTGCTCTAAAATTTCTATTATGTTGGTCCACTTTTGAGACAACATACGACTTATGTTGTTGGTCATTGTTTCGACTTCTATGCATGCAGCAACCTACTCCCATTTCATGTTCTTCGTGCAACACAAAAGGACATGTTGAATGCAAATGGTGTGCTGGTACTGGCTTCTTCATTATCGGAGATAATATGCTTTGTGAAATTCCATCTAGAAACACCACCTGTGTCATATGTGTAGGAGAGGTAACTTAAATATTTGGAGAACCTTGCCTCATATACCCCGGTTTCAATTCTCATCTTTTCTGTGTGTTTGTGCTAGGGATCAACTCGCTGCTCGGATTGTCAAGGAACTGGGTTTCGCGCAAAATGGTTAGGAAGGCCACCAATCTACTCGGAATAGCTTTTGTTTTGATGTAATAAGTTTATATACATTTTTTTAGTGGGATCTGAGAGCTGTTTATTTTGTAGTAATTTCTGAAATACACTGTAAAGGGTCAAAACTTGTTTCATCATTCGTTTGACATTATTCTGATCATTGGTGTATACTTGTATATAAAGGTTTCTAACCTCAATTTCAATTGTCATTGTCCCATAGTATTGATGCTCACTCATATTATGTAGCTCAAGTGCTAAGAGGCTCTTACCCCTATCATGAAGTTGAGGGTTTGATTCTCACTCGCGACATTGTGCGCTCATTTGAATAAAAAAATATATATTTTTCAATTTTTATTTGTCACTTTATAAACTTGTTGCAAGAGTTATGATCGGTCAAACGTTTTTAACCAAATAAATTGACTGACTATAGGGTGTTTGGCCTAACTTTATAAGTGCTTTTATAAATGAAAAACTAGGCCAAACACTATGTTTTATGGAGTCTAAAAGTGCTTTTAAAAAGTAAAAAAGGTAATAAGCTACTTCTACTTCTATTTATTTTTTTTCACAAGGTTTCATCAAATATTAAAATAATAAAGATGCTTTTTCTAAAACCTTGGCCAAATATTCACAATTGTTTTGAAAAGTAGCTTATAAGAAAACTCCTTTTGAAAAGTAAAAACTCTTTTAGACAAGCAAGGCCAAACACCCTCTATATATCTCATGGTTACGAGTTCATAAATTAACGATTTTTTTTAAATTGATCATCTTTACGAGATGTGGTTGGAAAAAAGAAATTGTCGCTGGAGTTCTTCATGAAAATTATAGACGTAAGATTTGTAGCTAAAAAAGAGTGATATTATGTAGAATGTGTAAAAAACGAAATGTAAGACGTAGAATATAAAAAAAATTGATAATTTACGTGGTACCCTTAAACTTTGGCATTTTCGACGAAATATCAAATTTTTTACCCCGAAAAACTTCAAATGACCATAACTCGTATTTACGAGTTCCGAATAAAGCGAGTTTTTTTCAAATTGTCCAACCTTCAGAGAACCACGATTTGAAAGAAAATGTCGAGTTTTAAACTCATGAGTAAGAGGTATAGACATAGAGTTGCTCAAACTTTAATTAATCAAAAATACTTTGATATACAAGAACTCCGCAATTATTTTTTCAAACCGTACCTCTTGAAAAGACTAGCCATTTGAAAATAAGTATTGTCTTATTCGGAAATTTTAACTACAAGCTAGGGCATTAAAGTTGTTTTAGGCAAAAAAAATTGGATATTTTGTACAAAGTGTCAATGTTTGGGTCAGACGAATTATCCGGATTCCGGAAAAGCTAAACATAGCCCGTCAGCCATACGTGAGTCAGCATTATCAGAATTCAGAATGTCAACAATTTCCAAACGTCCAAATTGGATATCCACAATCACACTGTAGCCGGCCTACCTCCGCGTCTCCACTAGGCAACAGCGTCCAAGCTAGTTGACACTTTGACAGCCACTCTACCACCCTCGTCGATTGTAAGTATCTAGAGTTTAATTTCAATTGCTAGGGGAAACTTATTGTGATAGTCGGATAATTATTTTGTGGAATTAAACCTAGTAGTTGTCTTATATTTTCTTAAAGGCAAATTACACAAAAATAATCCAACGTTTGGACAATCTTCGGAAAATGATTCCACCTTATTTCTTATAAAAAAATAATCCCATGTTTTAGTTTGGGTTACGATAATAGTCTGACTTTTTACGAACCTAACTATATTTACTAGGTTACTTTACAAAGATAATTCCATACCAACTTATTCTATTTAAAAAAAATAAAAAATCTCGGCTCCACATTAATTTCTTATACACTCATTCTATTGAACTACACCATCACCAATTCCTATCACTAGCCTCTTTTCCCCTAATTGTATCAATCATATTACATTTTTGCTAAAAGAAAACAACTTTCAAGGTATTTTATTCATTTCATTAATGTTCTTATGTTTACCCATAAATTTTGTGTTTGTTATAATTGTCTCAATATTCACCAATCCATCACTACACCATCCTCCTCCCATCCGACACTTTTTTCTCGATAAAGAATTAGTTGAAGAATTTTAATTTTTAATTGATGGAATATCTTTGGTTTTATGGTTTGAAATAAGTGGATGCCAGGTTTAATTTGGGCATTTGGACGAAAAATGTAAAGATTTGTTATCCTCCTACTCTTATTCTTAATTCATAGCATGCTAATATTTTCATATTTGAATTGGTGAATTAATTTGTCTTTTGTAGTTGTCAGGTTGAAATATAGGCAAAGGAGAATTTCATGTTTCATCATAAAAATGTACACATTTTTTATTTGGACAGATTTATTAATGTCAAACCTAATAACTGAAATTAGGATTGGGATAGATGAGACCAAATTTGTAACCCAAACCAAAAATTGGGATTAATTTTGTAAAAGAGCCGAAGTGGGATTACTTTTGGAAGATTGTCTAAACGTTGGATTGTTTTTATGTAATTTGCCTTTCTTAAATTGGTGTTTTGATATGAGATGTTTCTTTTTTTTTTTTTTTGTCAAATACAACATTTTAAAATAAATTATTTTCAAACCACCTTAAAAAAAACTATTTATCAAATACAACATTTGAAAACCATTTGTTGTTCAAACACGACAATTTGGCCGAATTCCGTCCACTTAAATGATTTATGACAATTAAAATGTCTGGCACATGTGAAACATGTTTGACTTTCTGTTTTGTTTTCCCTCCATTTCACTTCTCTTTCCATTTCATTTCCCCTCCATTTATCTAGGCTACTGGTAAACATCGACGACGTTTTAGGAAATATCGATGACGTTATCATTACGAAAGACAATATTGCCATTTTGCACTCAATCTCTCTCTCTCATCTATAACTCTTCCAAAAAAACAAACACAACTAATTGAACTAAAAAAAATCACAACAACAACAATTTTACTAAATCGATTATCATGACGGAAGAACAGTCTTCGGTATGTTTATAAATTAATCAAAACTTAAATTTGTCAAAAAAAATTTCCAAAATCCATTAATCTTTGTTTATAATTAATTATGTTAATTGATTTACGTTACGTTTTAGTTAGTTATGACTCAAATGCGGGAATTTAAAAAATTTTGGAAAAATACCATGGTCAGACATAGAATTGGATGTCCAGATCATGACCACTGGCCAGACATCCATTTTCAACGTCTAACCATGGACAGATGTTGGAAATGAATGTCTGGCCATGGCTGGACATCCAATTCTATGTCTGGTCATGGTGTGAACATCCAATTCCATGTCTGACCATGGTTTAGACATAATGTTTAATGTCTTACCTTATATATCGTTATTTTTTGTTTTTATAACCCGGCCGGTTAATACATTTTAGGTTTTTAGATCATGATTTACTAATATATGTTAAATATTTAATGTCTAATTAACATCCTATTTGCATTGAACAGGACTCGTTCGAGGATTTCGGTATAATAACATTGATTACAATCCGTTCTTTGAGACGACATTTGATTTTGATACCCGTGATCATGCCTTTAATTGGGCGAAGAAGATTACAATGGAACATGGGTTTTCTTTGATTAAAGCAAATAATGGGGCAAAAAACAGAAAACGGGACGGGTTGTTGGGTTCTTACTTTCGATGTTCAAGGCATGGTAGACCTCCTCCAATCGATGATCCCGAGAAGCGACGTAGGTCAAATAAGTGTGGTTGCAAATTTCGTATCAGAGCCGTGCAAAACTGCCCTCGTCAAGGTGACAATAGCGTGGCAGTTTGGAACATTATCACCGCCGAGGGTAAAGGGTTTCACAACCATGGCGAGGTGGTTTACAAGGACGGTGATCAGCATTTTGCGGCTTTGGATGACGAGGAGAAAGCATATGTGAAGCAATGTAAAGGCCGATGTGCTCTCTATAAAAGCGCTCAGCAGATTCTCATCCAAAGCCGTCGTAGAACACATCGTCAAACCACTCAGCCCGGTCAACTGAAACCTCCTAACAACATCAGCCGACACCTTTATCTTCCATAACCTATCAACATAACTCAGCCTCTCATAGCACTTAATAAAGGTTCTAGCCGCCTCGGTCTCGGTCCAACTACTAAATGCCACATGCCCACCAAAACTCCGTAACACAGATCACACTACAAAAAAAAAGACTCATAGCGACGGAATTTTGCAACGGAATTTCCGTAGCAACCCATTTTTTTAATTTTTTTTTTTGGCTTACATTTTATCATTTCGCGTGTTTTTTTTACCGCATCTTTTTCCGCGTCAATTCATAAGTCACATATTAAATGTAATAGGTGAGGGAACCTATATAAACATAAGAAATCTCCTATTTTTTTCGATGTGAGATAAGTTTACGACGGAATTTCCGTCGCAAATACATTAATCCGTCGTAAATATATTTCCCACGCGAGCCAAAAATTGAGCGCTAAAACTTTTTATCTGCGACGTAAATTTTGTCGCAAAATCCTCAAAATCGGTCGCAAAAAACCATTTTGCTTTGCGACGTAATTCAATCCGTCGCAAAATAATCCGTCGCAAAAATCCAAATAATCCGTCGCAAAATCCATTTTTTTGACGGATTTTAATTCCGTCGCAAAAAATCCGTCGCAGATTGACTTTTTTCGTAGTGTGAAATGTTACGAGACCCACCAGAAATTGGGGGTGTAAGGAGCCAATCAGTGTCACTACGCGGCTTCTTACGCGGTTCCCTCTCCGAACCATCCTGCAGCCTAAGGTGTCCCGGGCCAACCTCTGAGACAACGGTAACTAGGATCTCGGGTTCGGTACGGACCGATCAACCATAGCCTCCTCGCCCTCCGACTCCTCGTCCACCAAATTAAATCCTCTCCCCTATAAGCGTCGTCGACCAAACCCTCGTCCTCGAAACCCTCATCGATCAGACGAACACTACCTCGTACCTCCTGTGACATCTCTCTCTCAGAAATACCGCTACCAACGGGATCAGATCTACGCCGATTGACAATGTAAGGTCTCCGTGCACTAGAACGAAGGCTCCTTCCGAGCACGACGCTTGGAAGACGTGACTCTCCGGTTCACCGTACGATCCTCGGGAACCATAACGTTCTTTCCTCGGTCTCTCATCTCCATTAGACAATTTAAAATGTTGAAATCAGCGGTAATAATATTCCTAAAACATATTTTCATCCATCAATTTAATTTAATCAACTTAATTAACAAATTATAAAAAAAATTCAAAGAAACCATAGACGGACTTTTAATCAAAAAATCCAAACCATAGGCGATTTTTTTTCATGGAAATCCCACCATGGTGAGATGTCTAAACCATACGTCCAGCCATGGTTAGACTCCCAGTTTCTTTATCCAACCATGGTGGGATTTGGAGAAAAAAAATCGTGAATTTTTTTCTTTATACAAACTATTAACACAAATCTAAACAACAAACAACAACAAATAAACAACAACACATTAACAACAAATCTATAGTTTAACTAAAAGTTTACACCAAACAACAGAAACTATAACAACAAAACAAACAAGAAAAATTCATATACAATAAGAAACTAACAACAACAAATCTATTAGTTTAACTAAAAGTTTACAAATTAAAAACAAGAAACTAACAACAATCTGATCTATGGGGAAATTATAAACCAAAACAACAATCTAATTGACAATAAACAAAAGGATAAATAACTAAATCTAAGAAATTAAAAAAAAAAAAAAAAAAAGGAAACATACTGGTCGTGGCAGCAGCGGCAGGCGGTGGCTGTGGGTGGCGACGGTAGGTAGTGGCAGTGGGGGTGGGTGAAGTGAAGGTTGATGGGTTTTGGTTTTAGTTGTTTATTTTGGAGAGAATAAGTGTAGAGAGAGAGAGAAAAGGCAAAGGAAAGAGGCGTCTTTTTTTATGAAAAACGTCGTCGATGTTTTCTAAAACGTTCGTCGAAGTTTTTTACGATCCGATTTCTCTATCAACCTCATCTCCCTTCTATTTAATACCCAGCAAACACTCTTTCTCTCCATACCTTAATCTTTTTCGCCTTTAAACCCAGCCCCTTTAAAATTTTTTTTCATTAATAATGTCCAGTAGCAGCTCACTTTCTTCGTCAACAGCTCCGCTCCTCAAATGTAGTTGTGGAATTCTTGCCTCTTTGAAAACTTCTATGATGGAAAGAAATGCAGGTAGAAGGTTTCTAACTTGTAAGTTTTATCAGCCGGAAACAGGAATGCATGGTTGCAACTATTTCAATTGGATTGACGATCCCATAAATGAAGTTAAGGGTTTGAAGTCGGAAATTGCGGAACAAAAAATGAGATTGGAACGATTAGAAGACCAAAAGTGTTGTTGTGAGACTAAAACTGATTACAAGATAATGATTTAGATTTAGTTGATTAATTAATACAGAGTATGTAAAAAGCTTACAGTTAAATAGAGTGAAAAGAGAGAGGTGAAAAGGAAGGGTGAAAAGGAAGAGTGAGGTGAAGAGGAAGAGTGAAAGTGAAAGAATAGAGATAGGGAAATAAATTGTTCACACGTGATAACCTAATTAATGTTGATTCATCACCGGCTTTCTTTAATGTTGGTCAAAGTCCGGCCAAATTGTCGTGTTTGAATAAAAAATGGTTTTTAAAGGCTGTGTTTGATAAATAGTATCGTTAAAGGTGGTGTTTGGAAGAAAAAGTTTTTTAAATGTTGTGTTTGACAAAAAAACACATGTTTCATTACGTATTTGATAAGTTTCTACCCTCCATTTGAATGGTGGTAATTGGGTACCCACTAGGGTATATTTCTTACCCTCGTTGGCGGTGGTTAATTTCAACTGGTATAAAATTAAAATTCTTAGTTAAATTCCAATGGTTTCCATCAAGTTGACGAAATTGGATGAAAAATTGAATCCCAACATTTGTAAATTCTAAAAATGGATTCAAGAAACATAATCGATTCTGAGTTTTTCATGAAACATAATCGATTTTGAGTTTTAAAACACTACCCTAAATGAAACGAATTACATCCTTGTTAGAAACTGGAAGTACATTCTACCTTACATGACTACTTATGTTGTTTGTGGGGGTTAATACCAGTTTCGTGTATATGGAAGGGTTTTTCTTGAATTCAGACCTCAAAACAAAACAGGGAGGGATCCTCTCCATTTCTTTTCTTCCTAAAAGAAATGGAGAGGCAAGTTCCTTTCAATGGTTCAGATTTAATTCGGCATAGATCGGATGGTTGTAAATTAACTTAATTAAGAAAAGGTAATGAATGAAAAAAAGATATATAGTATAATATGAGTATATATTAGAGAGGAAATAAAGAGGATCCAAATTGAAACTAAACCACCCCTAGTTACTCTATTATAATGAAAATGTGAAAGGGCAACAAACATTATTTTCTTTTTTCTTATTTTCACAATTACTTAAGTGAGTGTTAGCCTGTCAGATAACGCGAAATCGATTTCATTTTCATTATTTCAATTGTAGAATTCATAATGTATGAATTCAATTCAAATCCAATATCAAAAAATGGGTTGGAGATCACTTGGAATTCAATTCTGGAATTCAATTTCTCAACCCCGTTTTGCAAACTCATGGAATTGAAATTGGAATTGGGCGGGGCAGGTATGGGTGAAAATCACTAAAAAATAAATATTGTGACGGAAAATATTTGCGATTGGAAAAAAAACGCATAAAAAAATATTGCGATGAAATAGGGTAGGAATCTGAGAGTCCCAAATTTTAACTAGGTTGAAATTGATAAAGAATTCAGTTCATTTCCAATTCCAAATTCTAAATATTCCTAAACACTTAAAATATGTCGATTCCGCAATTCAATTACAATTCAAGATTACCAAACATACCATAAATTCCTATATTCATTTTGGTTGCCTTTTAATCTTATTACTAGTTTTAAACCCGTGCAAATTGCACGGGTATGCGGTTTCAAATTTTGTTATCTCTAAATAATGTTAAAATGATGGATAACTTTTGTATAAAGTCATATTTAATGTTTTCGATTTGAATGCTTAATTTATCTAGAATTACTTGACTTTTATCGAACAAACCTATTAAATAATGGTAATATTAGCAAATTTGTAATTTACATTAGAAATAAATGAAAACATAATAAAGATGTACACTTTTACAATGTACAATTATAAAGGTATTACCTGATTTATAGATGAGGTAAATGTTAGGTGTTTTTTGAGAAAAAAATCCTTGGTCCTAAAAACCCGTGCATATTTAAGACGATAATAAACTTAAACTTTGTATCTTGCCTTTTCCTAAATCAATTATATAGCCTAACATATTTATTGATGACTAATGAATTGAAATTCCAACGGAAATCGTTGAAAAAGTATATGAGTAAATAAATATTCTAAAGTCGTAAATTATTTATATATAATTAATACCTAAAAGGTATAGATAATGTCATACACTCTAGAAATATTATCAAAACAAATGTTGAACTATCAGTAACAGTTTGTGAACGATCGTCGTTTACACCTACCACCCCAAATTTAAATCGTTTAAATCACATTTTTACAATTTTTTATTTTTAGTGTTTTGCTACAAAACTTTTAATTAAAATAAACAAATGAATGAGACAGAGCAAATTGTTTACACAAATTCTCAATTAAGATGACATTATTCGTCTTAATTACGTTTAAGACGATCAAGTATCATGCATATACACCACTGACCACTCGTATCTCATAACACAAATTCTCGTTTGTGACGGGTATATCCGACGCAAGCTTGCGACGTATTAAACACTACCCATGAGGGTATATAATAAAAGCAAAATGCCTATGGAGTAGTATTCTGTTTTGTCTTATCTACCCATTGGATAGAACTTGACCCGTCGCAATTTTGTGACGGATATGCCGCCGCAAGGGAGACTTGTTGAAGATATATAACTCCGTATTATTTTTTTCCAATTCATTCTTATACACAGATTTGATACATGCTAAACCCGTCTTAAATTTAAAACGGATTATACGGATACTCACTGGTTTAGTTGAACAAAGTCTACCCGAACTTTGGGTAGATTTGTTAAACTTGGGTTGGATATACTTCCTCCGTAAACATTGCAAGTAGTGTGGCCCATAATTTACAACCTAACAAAATCCACCTTGGCCTTCATATAAATTCATTCCAACAGTATAATCATTCCCTCTAACCCTAACTCAATTACCCTCTCTCGCATGTCCCTCTAACCTCACAATCTCACTTCTCCCAGTGCACCCTTAATCTCTCATCTCATTTCACCCTAAAAAGTTAATGAATTTATCAACAAACATTTGCAACTTGTTCTTTTGAATCCAACAACATACATTTAAATTGTTTTGATATTATCTGTTTCTAGTATTTTCGACTTTTGCCTTTAGAACTAATTTTCATTCACTTGTTCTATTAGTTTTGAAGTATTTCAAGTGATTTCTTGCCATTTTATTTTTTTCGATTACAATATTTTTTACTTTTGATTTTTTGGTGTAGTTTGGTTTTTTAATCCGTGATTTTTTTTATTAATGTAGTTCTGTCAACTTATTCATTACTGTACTATGTAACAAATTAACAATGTTTACACTCTTGTATTTAATTACTTCCGTTTTTTAAATCATTTTCACTTCTTTTTTTCTTGACTAATTAGATGTATCAGAAAATGTCATCATATTAACTGTTCAATATAAAATGGATAAATGCATATATGATAATTTTGTTAATCAATGTTGTAAAATCTGTAAATTGCAAAATTGTTCTTCAAATTATCATATGGCAGGGAATTAAAATGAGGTAGAGAACGTGGGAGTAATAAATTTAGCTTAAAAGGTGAGCGACAACAGCAATAAGTAAAGATTATTATTATTATTATTATTATTATTATTATTATTATTATATTTCACTTCATTTTATCTTCCTAGGCTTCTGAATTGATGAGTGGGAGTTAACAAGGGTTGAAAGAGCTGAAATGTCAATAAAGTTATTGCACACTTATCAACTTATTACTAACCCTAACAGGTTCCTAAGCCTCCTCACAGTATTTGAGTTTGCTTTATTTTTCTTAACCGGTGTTCGATCATTCCTTTTTATTTTTTGAGTGGTGTTTTGGTTAGGTTGACATCTCCGAAATTGGCCAGAGGCAGAGCAATAGAAGCTGCACCAGGATTTGTGAGATTAAGAAAAGATATCGAGACAACAAGTGTACGCTGTGTAATGACTGATACTAGCCTTCATAAGGGGGCTGTTGGCGTGGCTTATAAAGACGCTCTTGTCATTGTAGATCATGGATCTCGCCGCCAAGAATCTAATCTCATGCTCAGTAATTTCTTTTAGGACCACCCTTTTTTACATTGCTAGTTGTTGTAACTATTGATTGTTTTTGTGTTTCTGTATTGCAGATGAGTTCGTAATGATGTTCAAAAGTAAAACTGGATACACAATTGTTGAGCCTGCTCATATGGTAATCGCTTCTTATGCAAATAAAAATAAACCTGAAACGTTTTCTCATTTCTGTCTATCCTTCTTGTTTTCTAGGAATTGTCAGAACCTTCTATAAGAGATGCCTTTGGTTCATGTGTCCAACAAGGTGCAAGTCATGTAATTATAAGCCCATTCTTTCTCTTTCCTGGACGTCATTGGAATCAGGTAACACAATCAGTGTTCCCTCTAGACTGCACTACGTCTGAGTAGTTTGTATGGGTGTGAATAGACAATATCTTATGTAGTTTGTATGGGTGTGAATAGGATATTCCTCTACTAGCAGAAGCCGCTGCCTCCGAGTATCCTGAAATTCCTTATCTTGTCACGGCACCTTTGGGTCTTCACCATTTACTTGTTGTATGACCTTCATCTTCTCTTTTTTTTGTAACCACATTGTATTTGATGCTTACACTCTGCCTACGCAGCCTCTTTTGTTTCTTGGATCTTATGAAGGGAACAAATTTTATTTGGCACCTGGTTTATCAAAATATATTTCTTTTAGCTTCACACATTCACGTAATAACCTACCTTCAACTTAAAATTTTGAAAAGTACAGGATGATTCAAAGCATATGGTGCTCGATATATGTTCAAATTTTCTTGTCTGGTACAAGAAAGCTATTTATATTCATCCTCAATGGGGAAAAACAGAGCAGTTTTGTTACGAAAAGAAACATTAACAAAAGAAAACTAGAAAACTGTTCAAATTCAAACTATGTAACAATTTCGTCCTCTCTAAAGCATCTTGCCTTAACACATGATGCGAGCACTAACAGAATGATAAGATGCATTATTGTGTAAGAAGGAATGTTGTTTTTACTTGGGTTTGTTTTCTGATATTGCAGGATGTTATGAAGGAGAGAATTGATTACTGCTTAAGCCATGTTGACGGGAAAGTGGACGAGTGTGCAGTATGTGAAGGAACAGGCAAATGTAAAATCAAAGTGCAGGACTCCAAAACCTAGAGTTGTGCATTCAATTTCATGGCCGGAAATTCTGATCAGCCTAGTTTTTTCTTAACAGTGGGAAAAAGTGGTCACAGCTTCTTTACTGTTTGTGATTGTCTTGTGATTATATCTGACCAAGCGTTCTCTCAGTAAGTAGTTATTTGTAAAAACAGTGAATTTGGGGAGCATTTCCTTTCCGGGGTCTAAAGGCCTCATATTATTTTATATTTGCTTTTCTTTGTTTATTAATCTGTAGAGTGTACAAATTGCTACTTCGTATAAACGAGACAGCAGAAATTGATTCTGGGCTTCGTATAAAATCTTTTATGTATGCGTTTGTTATTGGGGGTGCACCATGCTGAGAGACAATTTTCATGTCTTGCACTCTTGCCTCATTACAGGCTCAATCTCAATTGGCATCTGACAATGAAATATGAGAGTAACTAGTCTTGTCATAATCAGATAATGTTTGTACAAGCTTGTTCCTGGAACTAAAGTGGTAGTTGCAGCTAAGAGAGGCACAAACTTTGTTGATCATTGCAGTGATTCGAGATTGGAACCATTAGTAAGAGCTTATTCATCCTAGAAGGCCATGTTACAGGTTCAATATCCACATAATAGGTTGTTCTAGAAACGTGTTCTGGGAGGTGAAACTGTGGGCTCATCTGTGATCGTCCCAATTCCCAAGGCTTCCATCAAAATGTGATAGAAGGTCTAAAATAAAGGCGTCTAAAAGTTTGTTTTCGTTAGCAAGATCTTTATTTTAACGTCTTACATAAGGCATTATCCTGTGCAATAGACTTATAGGTGGGGTCAGTCGAGTCAGGTTTGAGTCGGTCCATATCGAGTCAACCTACCCTTTTGTGCCGGGTCATTTTGGATGCATTGAACATCGGGTTAGTTGGTTTTGGGTCGTGTCATTATTAGGTTTAGTTACTCTATGACATTACTTCGATCTTTTACCATTAATTTTAGTTTTCGATTATTAGTTTAGTTCCTTTGTTGTTAAGTCGAACATACCTAACTAAACACTAAATCGCTTTCAATTTAATCGATATTAAGCTTCATAATTATGGGGTCAACAATCTAATTGGGATAATACCGGGTCAGTTTCATATTGAGTCGGGTGAGGTTCGGGTTCTGGTCGCTAATCATCGGGTCATATTGAGTCTCGGTCGCAAATGGGGAGGGTGTGGTCGGTTTTTGGTTGTTAATTTTCCAGGGTTTGTCAGATCGCATCAAGTTTGTTCAGCTCAAGCAATAATTTGTCGTGTGCTTTCGAGGTCATTGTTAAAGGACATCACATGCTTTCATAGAGTGTGCGTGATATCCGAGAGCACAAATTCTCATTTAAGACGGGGGTATCCGTCTTAAGCTTAAGACGGATACCATATTCTCTCACAAAATACTCATCAAGGGTGAGTGGAGAAGCACATGGGGGTGCCCACCTTGTCCCCTCTACCCATTTCCTCTCACAATACCCGTCGCAAGATCCGACCCGTCACAAGCAAGACCTACTGATCCGAGAGTAAGCTTTCACTCATAAATTATGTTCTCATATTGAGGACGTGCTCTCCACTAAATACAAAGTATATTGTCATATATATATATATATATATATATATATATATATATATATATATATATATAGAGAGAGAGAGAGAGAGAGAGAGAGGTGGGTTCAAATGAGTCTCTCCTCCTCTTTTGAGTCCTTGAGTCCTAATCAAAGCCATTGGATCAAGAGGATGAATGGGTAGGATTAAAACAAAATGGAGGGTCAAGATTGTAAGACACACACAATCCAATCCCTTCAAACCCTAATATATATACCCTTTCTTCACTCATCTTCTTTCATTTTCGTATTTCTCATTCTCTTTCTACCTACTTTATCTCTCTAACATCCTTTTAAAATAAACCAAAGAAAAAAAAAACCCTAACCCCCCCC
>JAIUZE010006497.1:0-24780 GCA_022085475.1 Heliosperma pusillum | reverse complement strand
TTGTGTTGTAAACGAGGATGATTGTAAACGAGGAGGATGATGATGATAATGTACGTCTGTAAAATTTACTCTATAGGATTGTAAATTATTTTTTATTAAGAGAAACTAAAGGGTTTATTAAGAGAACTATTGACAACGGTTATCCTACAAACCACCGTTGTTATAGAGTAATGACAACGGTTAAAGCACACCCGTTGTAGAAAGTAATAACACTAAGACAACGGTTTATTTATTATAACCCGTTGTTGAAAGTAATAACAACGGTGAAATTCTAAAACACCGTTTTTATATATTTTTTTAATTTTTCAGATACGCGCGCGCGGTATTAAAATTTGAGGCACGAAATAAACTCATTAACTTTGCTCTAAATTAATTTATTTAACTTTGCTCTAAATTTAATTTAATTTATTTTACTTTGCTCTAAATTTTATATTATAGGCGTAAGTTACGTTTAATTATTAGCTCGGATCGGGTTTGGCCTGGGAATCAATTCTAATAGGGTTAGATTCGGCGGGTTTGTAATTAATAACTTTATCGATCGGGTTAGTTATTAATTATTTTTAGTTTTTGGTTCAATTACCTCGAATCGGGTCATTTTCTTTTTAATTAAGGAACTGGTTATTATAATTATCATGCATTACTAGTTAACCTGAAACTAATCGATCGGGTGGCGCCAGGCCAGCAGTTACGGATCGGGCAATCCACTTTCTAGATCAGAGCAAGCGTAGCTACGTACTTCAATTCGGGTCGATCGCTTTTGGGCAGGGTCGGGGGCACGTGTCATTATTAATTACCTCGTATATATATATGTACTACTTATTGATGATGATGATATATATATATATATAATAATTAAATGATGATGACTTCCGGATCTCTAATTAACGACGCTCGTACTACAATTTGCAATAATAACAGATTCATCAATGCACATACATGCAATTCAAGTAAGTATTATATATACACGTACGTCAATGTTTCCCAAATTAAATAATAATGATATATATATATATATATATATGGGGTCGATCGACTTCGTTCATCCAATTCAAGTACTCTAATAAAAGGGACGGATATATATATATATATATATATATATATATATATATATATATATATATATATATATATATATATGGCCTGGGGTCGATCGACTTCGTTCATCCAATTCAAGTACGCTAATAAACGGGCCGTTTTTGCATCACAAACCTGAAACTGTCCGACCCAAAATTAATTAGCTCGCTAGTATCGGGTTATTTTATTTAATTCGATAGAAATCATTATTTATTATCCGCGTGATGATTATTAAGTATCATTTTCGGGTCGAATCACTTTTAATTATTAAGTATCATTATTAGTATACGTGTGTTACTTCAAAATAACCCTAAACCCTAAACCCTAAACCCTAAACCCTAAACCTTAAACCCTAAACCCTTTTTTATATACTTCTAATTAATAATACATCAAAATATTGAACATCAATTCAAACACTTTAAACAACATTCTTTCTCATTGATTTCATTAGGAATAACCTAGATTTTATAATAAAGTACATTACATTCATCCGACATCAAATAAATAAAGATGTTAAATAATCAGGAACAATTCCGGTTAAGTGTAAAAAGCTTTTCTCACACTGCCACCAACAATCCGGAACAATATTGATGATACTGATGACTTCCGGATCATTAACCTCGTATTTTGCAATAACAGAGTCAATGCCTGCAAGTACACGTCTTGCATGTGGAGATAAGGTAGGACGGGTACAGCTCAACATATCTCTTGCGGCATCCAACCTCCGAGTATAAGGCCGACGTGGGTAGACAGAGGACGATGATGATGACGACGCTTGGTTGACAAGTCGGACTGCTTCACGCCTCTTAATCCAATAATCCCCTCGATGTTCAATGGATCCTTTAATCAATGGGTGATGATCAGCGGGAACTACGGCAAGAGCCTCCTCCTCATCTGCAATCAATTTTGTAAGGGTCGTTTCATCGTTGGGAAGGTTAAATGCTGCCATTGATGATATTAATTTTAGGGTAGTTATGGAATATTTAAAGGAGGGGTTTTGAGGCTGTATTTATAGAGGGGTTATGCTGCCATTGATGATGTTCAATGGATGCTTTAATCAATGATGGTTCTGCTGTTGTTTATTCACGGGTTTGGACTGCAATATCTTTTAATTAAAAATAATAATATTAAGCAATAACAACGGGTATTGGTTATAAACCCGTTGTTATTACTAACCACAACGGTTTTCTTGGCCATAACCGTTGTGATAGGGTTACTGCACATTGCAGTTAATGCATTGACTACATAGGAAATGTAACGTACTGCATATTCACACATTTACTCGATCAATAAAGTACTGCATGCATGTGAATGTATAGTCGTTTTGGGAACCAATGCATGCATGTGAATCAATGCCTTCATGTGAACCAATGCATGCATGTGAATAAATAACTCCAATAAATAACTCTCTATAAATACAGCCTCAATACAAGCAGGTTATCAACCACATACAAATTTCCCAACTCTAATCAATAACATATTTGCCAAACCATACAAAATTTCCCAGCCTCAATACTAACATCAACCATACAAAATGTCTGGAACTTTTACTAAACCATATGCTTGCATCATGAAAGAAATGCCTTGTCATATTGAGGGTGGCTACGTTGTGTGTAAAAGTTACAAAAAACTCCGTGATACGCTTATTCGAAATGACTACTTAATAAGGAAGATGTGGCCAAATTATCATCGCGGGCACTTTACAGGGCATCTCGTTTTCGAGTTTGGGATGTCGGATGCTCATCGTGCGTCCGCATTCAAACTGGCAAGAATGTTTGACAAGGCCGGGCATGGGAGACAAGATTTTATTGAGAGCACGGACCACAAGCCTGGGCCATATCTATGGGTGGCTTCCGAACATGAGCGTTACTGTTTCCCAAATGGGGTCGACCTCGTTGAAGTGACCCAGGTAGAGCAGTGGGAAGGGTTGGCTCTGGCCGAGGCTGACCCGATTGATGCATATGCTCTAGCGGTGGCAGCTATCCGGGAGATTTACCCGGACTCAATTTAATTTGTTGTTGTTGTTTGGTTGTAGTTGTTTGGTTGTTTGGTTGTTGTTGTTTTGGCGCCATTTGTGTGTGGCGCCGTTTGAACTTATAATTTAATAATATTAATGTTGATACGTTAATTTGTTTTTTGACTTAAGTTTAGAAGTAATTAAACTTATTCAATATAAAGCTATTCAATCGATAAAGCAAAATTAGAATTGAACGACATTCAGGAAATGACATTCACAAATTTGCTAATAATTGACGTTCAGGAAATAAACGACATTCAGGAAATGACATTCACAAATTCACAAATTCAAGAAATAGTTGATAAAAATAATAGCTGAGTAATAAGGGAGATGATGACAGAAAAATGATCGCTTTGTGATAGAGTTTTTGTGTTGCAGTACTACAGTCGTATTATTAATGTTGTGTGTTTTCTATCTACAAATATTGACAACGGTTATTATAAACAAACCGTTGTGATAGAGTAATGACTACGGTTATAGTAGTCTACCCGTTGTAATTAGTAAACACTATGACAACGGTTTATGGTTATTAACCGTTGTTATAATCAATCACAACGGGTATATTTACAACAACCGTTGTTGTTGCTTACCTTTATTTTTTTTTTAATTATAATTATAAGAGACAGCAATATCATAAGTACTATACACTGCAATAATAATAAGCAGAAACCAACAAAGACAGCAATATCATAAGCACTATACACTGCAATATCAGCAGAAACCAAAACATGGAGACTGTATAATGAATGACCAAAAGCTAAATAATTTGGGATTCTTCAACAATGACCAAAGCTAACAAAAACTAAAGACAATACCACCTCAGGATCGGGGACGTTTCTTGCCCGACATAGTTTCTTCGTTAACCCAAATACCTTCACCATGATCATCACGCATATAGATGCTTTCAATGTTATCATGATCAGTGTCAACATTGTCGAAATAAGATACAGTGGAAGAGTGATCCATTCCCTCAAACACGACATCCTGATCATTATCCCCATCATTATCGGGTGCACCCCGTCTACTCCTTATAGATAGTACAACAGACCACTTCTTATCCATAGGATCGGTGACATAGAACACTTGTTTAGCTTGGGATGCCATTATGAAAGGATCATCCTTATTATTGCCAACCTTATCCAAATTGACCAACGTAAATCCCATTTTATCCTTTCGAACACAATTGTTGTTGTTATCAACCCAGTTACATCGAAACAGAGGTATTGTGAAATCAATGTAATCTAATACCAATATTTCTTGAATAACACCATAATAAAGGCATTTTCCCCAAATAGGGTTTTTATCTTTTGAAGTAGCAAAGTGCATTGCCTCAAATTCAGAACTCACACCACTATTTTGCATTGTGCTCAACTCATCTTGCTCGCGGGTGTAAAAAGTATAACCATTAATAGCAAAACCGCTGAAAAAAGTGGCCCTGGCATTTGGACCTAACCCAAGACGTAGTAACCTAGGAGAGATGTCATCACCATACAAATTCTTATACTCCAAGACAACATTCCTAAACCACTCTCCAAATGTCTTCTTATGCTCGTTTGCAATCCACATCTCGCTCTTGTTTGGGTGATCGTATTTGAGCTCATCTTTGTGTTGTTCAATATAAGGTTGCACCTCATCTTCGTTGTTTAGCACATACGTATGTGCTAAATGTAACATGTCACGTGACACAATTTTTTCAACCCGGCCCCTAATACCTTTTCCGGTCATCCAGTCACTATGACGATTCTTTGGAACGCCAATTAACTCCTCAGGAGAGAGATGAGCGTAACAATATGCAAGAGCTTCGTCTAATATAGCACGTTCAGCAATACAACCTTCTGGACGATACCGATTAGATGTATAGTCCTTGTAGACTTTCATCAATCTTTCGAAAGGATACTGGTATCTCAAGTACACGGGCCCAAGGTACAAAATCTCCCTAACCAAGTGAGTGGTCAGGTGAATCATGATAGTGAAGAAAGAGGGTGGAAAATACATTTCAAAATGACAAAGAGAGGTGACAACGAGGTCCTGCAATGAATCCGCATCATCGGGATCGATGACTTTATCGCATATGGACTGGAAGAAGAGACAGAATCTGGTAATAGCATATCGTACCTTTTCAGGTAAAATGGAGCGAATAGCCACGGATAGTAATTGTTGCATCAAAGTGTGGCAATCATGTGACTTTAACCCGGTGAGTTTTAGATCTTGCATCGACACAAGGCTTTTGATGTTGGACGAATAACCATGTGGCACTTTAATTCCATTCAAGCATGCACAAAACTCTTTTTTCTCATTCCGTGAAAGGGTATAAGCTGCTGGCGGTAAAAATGTACCATTACCTCTCTTCTGTGGTGCCAACTCTAGCCTAATACCCATCATTTGCATATCTTCCCTAGCTGCGGCGTTATCCTTTGTTTTACCGGGAACATTCAGGAGGGTATTGATAATATTATCACAGACATTTTTCTCAATGTGCATGAAATCGAGGCAATGCCTGACCTCCAGGTCAGGCCAATATGGAAGTTTATCAAAAAATATGGATCTTTTCTTATACCCACGAGTAGACAATTTAGAGCCGTTCTTCTTCCCATATTTTATCTCTATATGCTTTACTTTCTGATAAACTTCATGCCCACTCAAAATTCTAGGAGGTTGACGATGTTCTTGACGTCCATTAAATGCTTTCTGCTGCTTGCGATAACAATGGTCAGGATCCAAGCCCCTCCTATTTCCCAAATACACATACTTATGAGAACACTTCAAGTATTCAGACTCGATATCCTCCCCACACAATGGACATGCCTCTTTCCCATGCACCGTATGCCCAGAAAGGTCGCCATAAGCCGGATAGTCGGTTATTGTACACAATAACATCGCTCTCAAATTGAAAGTTTCATTCCTATATGCATCAAATACTTCTATCCCACTATCCCACAAAATTCGCAAATCATCTAAAAGAGGTTCCAAATAGACATCTATATTATTTCCAGGTTGTTTAGGGCCGGAAATTAACAACGACAACATCAAGTACTTTCTTTTCATGCACACATATGGAGGTAAGTTGTATATTGCCAACACTACTGGCCAAGTACTATGTTGGGTACTCATGTTTCCATGTGGGTTCATTCCATCAGTGGACAGCGCTAGACGTAAGTTTCTAGGTTCAATGCCGAAATCGGGATACTTAGCGTCGAACGATTTCCATTGCATACCATCTGCCGGGTGTCTTAGCTTCCCATCATTTATTCTTCCAGTTTCATGCCAAGTTAACATTTTTGAATCATTGCTATTCGCAAACATCCTTATGAATCTTGGTATCACTGGAAAATACCATAACACCTTAGCCGGGATCCCTTCCTTATCCTTATAACGCCACTCAAAACAAACCGGACAATTGGTTAAGTTTTGATATAATTTTCGATACAATACGCAATCATTTGGACATGCATGTATTTTCTCATATTTCATACCCACCCCTCTAATTAGTTTTTTAGCCTCATATGTCTTAACGGGAAGAACATTACCATCTGGAAGCATGTCGTTTATCAAGGCTAATAAACTAGTGAAACACGTGTCACTAACCCCATTTGCCCCCTTGATATTATACAACTTCACCACAGCCGACATCTTTGTGTACTTACAACCAGGGTATAGAGGCGCTTCAGACTCACACAACTTCTCATACATGTTGTCAAGGTCATCCAAATTAATGTTTTCATCTTCAAAAGCATTTGATTCATCATCTTTTTCTTCATTATCTGTAGACCCAACATTCAACTCGTCTGCTTCCAACTCAACATACTCGGCAAACTCGGGATCATCAGTTATCCTTTCGTATACCTCAAGATCATCTTCTTCAAAATTATTATCTTCCTCTAATGATTCCCCATGAAAAATCCAACGGGTATAGGATCGACTAAAACTATACTTTTCTAGGTGAATTTTAACGTCCGGAATAGCCATATACCTAATATTACCACATCTTTCACAAGGGCATGGAATACTAGAAGAACCATTCAAATTGTTCGCAACGACTTCATAAAATTCAGCTAAACCATCCTTATAGTTTGGGTCACTCATATTCGCAGCATTCATCCAAGTTCGAGTCATTTATCTACATTCGTAGTATATATAGTAAGCCAAGTAATTCAGAAAATCCAACTAATTAAAACTAATTCAATAATAAGCCAACTAATTCAGAAAATGCAATGTATAAGGCAACTAATTCACAAATAAACGAAATTCAGGAAATCAATAAAGAAAAATTATTAGAATACCTGATTAATAAGAAATAGCAGACGGAGATGATGACAAAGAGACGATCAGGAAATCAATAAATTATTAGTGTTTGTGGTTTTGTGATGCAGTATAATCGCTTTGTGTTTGTGTTTTTGTGTTGCAGTACAGTATTATTAGTGTTCTGTGTTTTTTTCATCTTTATTAAAAGTATTGACAACGGTTATTATTCATATTCACCGTTGTTATTAGGTTACCTATTTACAACGGTTAACAAAGTTAAATCCGTTGTTACAACTAACAACAACGTACAACAAAATCATCTCCGTTGTTATTAATTTAAGCCAAATAATGCGCCAAATTAATAACACATTATAACAACGGGTTTTTCATACCCGTTGTTATTAATTTTTATTATTTCGCGCTAAATTAATAACAACGGATATATAATAAACTGTTGTTATTAGTATATTTATTTACAACAGTTATTTTAGTTCACGCCGTTGTTAAAACTAATAACAACGTTCGAAAAACTAACACCGTTGTTATTAGGTTTAATAAAATTCCGCGGAAAAATAATTATCCATTCCACAACGGTTTTTCTTTATTTTCGTGAGTATGCGTTGTTGATGGGGCGTTGTTATTGCCTGTATTTGTAGTAGTGTAGGGGCGGCTTGGGTACTTGGTAGAAGTGGGTAGAGGTCCCCCGTGCTATTGCTTCTCACTAGCGGCATCCCCGTCTTGAGATCCTTCACGGAAAAACCAAACGGGTCAAATTCAACTGATACACAATTATCAATAGTAAATTTGTGCACCGAAACTAAATTTTTGATTAGGCGAGGGACATGTAAAATATTTTTTAAATGTAGGTTTTTGTGAGGAGAAGGGAGTACCGTGTTACCAATACCGCGAATAGGAATCATATCGTCATTTTCGACTACAATTGCACGATTACCATTCAAAGAAGAATAAGAAACGAGATTACCGTTACCGGAGTTCATGTGCGACGACGCCCCGGTGTCTATATAATAGTTGTCATTGGGTTGTTGAAGATTGAGAGATTGCATAACCGCTGCGAGATCAGTGGGGACAAAAGCCCATGGCATGCCGAGAGCATTCGATAGAGCAAGGAAGGCCCGCGGGGAACGAGGTCTGCGGGGGACGAGGTTTGAGAATGCCATGCGTATTATTGGCAGCAGGAGGGGCCCACCCGGAGGTGGGATAGGGGCAAGGCGGGCCTGACCACCCCTGTTGTGGCGTCGAGGGCCACTGAGCAAGTGGAACCCACACCCAATTAGCAGCAGAGGATTCTTGTTGCGATTGTTCACGCCCGGACTGTTTGTTCGAGCCATTCGAACCATTACTTCCTTGATGTTTGCCACGATAATTGCCCTTGTTGTGGCGGCCCCCTTTACCTTTTTAATTATTATTATTATTGGAACCATTCCAACCACCATTGTTGGAGGGAAATTTGGGCTTCGAATCAGCAGAAGAGGCGACAAGAGCAGAATCAGGCGATGCAACAACTTTGGCTTTGCGAGCTTCCTCCATTGTAAGCATGGTACGAGCCTTATAAAAGGATGGAAGCCGGTCGCTTTGCTGAATAATAGTAGCAACGCTGTCATAACCCTCGAACAAATGAGTCACTGGTTGGAGAACCAAATGAGTTTCAGGCACCTTCGATCCGACATTCGCCAATTGATAAGCGATCATTTTAAGCGCTTGACAATAGGCGGAGACATCCGGGTAATTATCGATGTGAATATTGCTGAACTGTTGCTCCAAAGTAACTTCCCGAGAGTTTTGATTGTCTTTGAAAATATCCTTGAGACGGTCCCAAGCTTGTTGGGCCGTTGCACCGTGTTCAAGGATGGTGTAAAGGAGATCAATATAGATGGTGCTATATATCCATTGTTTGACAATGCCATCAAGATGGTCCCAATTTTCATCCTTTTTGAGAGCGGCACCCTTAGGAGGGGCAATATGATCAAGGACATCGAAGGCACGCACGGTGTTGAGGAAGAGTTCGGCTTCATAGCTTAGTGAACATTCTCGATATCAAGAGTAATTTGAACATAGTTTTTGATGTTGGAGACGGAATAAGCGGGATGGAAGGATGATTTGTGGGACGTGGAGTCGTTACTAGTCATGGTGGGTAATGGGACTCGAGAAAAAGACAGAGGAAGAATAGGAAATTAGAGAGGGAAAGCGGAAGCAGAGGATCAGATTCTGGTTAATGATACCATGAAAGTAATATTTTCCCTCCTCATTTACAATAGAACAATGTACAATATATACTGTGAGAGGTTCCTGATTTGGCTCCTCAATCACATGATTTATGGAGAGTCAAATAACTACTAGCTAAACTAGGGGAATGAATCCCACACAATCAGCAACTCTAAAGTTAATATAGAATATTAACGACATAATATACAAGAATAATTAATTGACATTAATATATTCTAATGCAGACAATGAAAGGAGCACACAACATAAAAATTCGGAAGTGTAATTAATAATAATATACTCGGCTTTTGAAATTTTTTAAAACTGATCAAATGAACATGAATATTGAAAAAAAAAGGAAAATAAATTGATAAAGTGAACCGAGCCAAAAATGATTGGTAATATGTACACAAATTAATTTACCCAAAGAATATATAAAGCCCGCTCATTACACAATGAAGGTCACATTAGTGTGGGACTATGGGCCAAGACATTAAATATGAGCTGCAAAATACTACATATAAATGTATAATACTTGGCATTACTTGCAATCTTATACGTTAAAAGCAAAAGACTGACGACAATGAGCCATTTTAACCAATTGGGCTTCTTCCTTTACTAAGGTGGGCCGGGCCCAATCCTAGCAAAGGGAAGACCCGCCTCTGATTCGGTCGAGTCAATTTTGTTAGGTCTACATATAACATACGGAGTTAGGGGTTGCCAATGATAACGAGAGGCCCTCTTCTAAATTCAATTAAGACGCCCCAAATAATACAGCTGTACAAAATTGCTTGTTTAACATGTTATTTTATTTTTACCGATCATTTAATTTTGTCAGATGTATTCTTTTACAATTAAAATTTTATTGTAACTCGCAAGGATGGAGTGTTGTGTTTAAAACTTGGGTGAAATTTTCAAGGAACTCGGTTTCAAGCCACCCCAATAGCAATTTAGTGGATTGTTTATGGCGTGCGGCTATGTCTTCTAGATTTTGAATTTATCACTTTTAGGTGGCTTAGAATACGTGGTCCAATTCGCACTAAAAGGTATTGGCAGGGAGTCCTCTCATCAACAAAAAATATTGTATATTATCTCTCTTACCCTTTCATTTAAGAAACATATAGTTCTAAAAAAATTTAAAATGATATTTATAGTGTATTAAAAAATAAAGACTAACTAATGATGCGTTAGTCTAGTGGCTACAACAGAGGTTTCGTGGGCATTGGATCTCAGGTTTGAATCCTACTCCCGACCTCCCCTCAAATAATGATGTCCTTTACTCCCTGTTTCCATGAAACGAAAATAACACCCTATGGGCCGATCCTGTACAAAGTATTTACTAAAGTACTCTTTTTTTTTTCTCGCAATAAAATTAGGGTTGAGCAAAAACTCTAATTATTCGAATCGACCCGATATTCAATCTGTATCCGATTTGAATAAACGGATACTCCATCCATAAAATACATTCGGATCGGATATCCGTTCCGAAACTAATAGCATCAACAATTATAGTTTTTTTTTGCAAGAAAAGGTACATCCTATTCATTCATCCACAAGGGTAAGCAAATAGGAATAGTTTCTTACAAGAGAGTCCAAGTAGTTAACCATAAATAGAGTTGAGATGATCAATCACCTCATCACCATCATTAACATTTTTATACATGATCTTAACCCCCACCATAAATTGGATTTGCCTGATCAGTGCGTGAGTAGTAGTTCCCTTGCCCATGAAGATACGAGCATTCCGTTCTTGCCATAAAGTGTAAATGGTGGCATTCAGACAGCTGCGAAACCACCCCATTTTCCAATGTTATTTATATTTTGATTAAAATATTATTGTTTTAAGTTTATTGAAAATAATATAATTTGATGAAGAATTTAACTTTAAGAAAAAGGTAATGATTTAATGAAATCATTTATAATTTTTAGTCATCTTATTTAGTGAATGCATTTTAAATTTTAATTAAGGGACTCAGTTCCCCTTGTAGCTACTTTTATATTTTGTTGTTGATTTGGTTCGGTGACTCTGCATACTTTATTTATATAAAGTTTTTAAAACTCGTAAATTTACGCTTCATATCTCGTGTGATTTATTTATTGTTATCGCAGGGGTTCACAGTATTTGCATTTTCATAAAGTGTATCGATCTAGAATCTATGTACAAAAATGTACCTATGAATATGATTCTCTAAAGTGCGTCTCATATTTGGGGGAAAAACTTAACTAAAATGGAAAAAAATGTGTCTTCATGGCTATAAAATACATCTAGAACACCTGTAAAAAGCGCGTCTCTTTGATAGCATATAATGTAGCTGCATTGTTAAGAGATGTTACTAGAATTATGTAAAAAGTTTATCAATTATAGGTTAAATTGTATCTGACATTTGGTATAAAAAAATTATCAGACATATATTTAAATGTATCTACTGCATTCTCACCATTTTCATCGAATGATCGTTCTCACTAGATCCTACATCTAAATATAGATATATCGATATAGATATTGAATTATTGATATAGATTGAAGTCTTGCAGAGGGGGTATAACATGTATATGAGAGAGGCAAAACAACAAAAAGAGAAAGTGAAAGGAACAAAAAAAAAAGTTGACCAACAAGGAAAGGTCTGAAATATAAAGGAAAAAAAAGTGTAAACTAAAATAAATCAATTGAATAAAAACTCATATAGACCCCGTGCAGTGTCTATGCACGGTATATATAGAGTTTTACTTTTTTCTTTATTATTTATCGATAAAGAGTAAAGACAATTTATTTATTTTTCAAACTTCTCATCATCCTACTTTGATTTGAGTAATAAAAATAAAAATCTTAAGAAGTCATGAAATGAGTATTTTTTAGCTGTAACTTTTTATTATATAAAAGATTGATGATTTTTTATTGTGAAACTTTTTTTTAAAAAATCTTTATCATAAAAAAACTGGAGATAAATTGTGCAAAATGTGATATACTGGATATTATAAATATTTTAAATTTAAAAGATTATACCCGTATATAACCCGTCATATGTCTATAGTATATGCTGAAAATACTAATCCTGATTATTAGGAATATGTTTTGGTGGGAAAATTGGGAACTTTGTTTATTGTTTTAGTAAATGGGAATAGGAATTTGGTGATATTATCATGAAGCATCAAATTGATAAAAGAAGATTAATTTTTTGTTTATTTATTTATTTATTTATTTATTGAGAGTGGTAAGAGAGGCCGCTAGCCGGCTAGCTAGGCATATAATATAAGTTGAAATAGAAATTATAGAACCACATTTCCATTCATCAATTCTCGATTAGTAATAAAAGCAGCCATTTAGAAAAATTTGTTCAAATTTGGTTAGCCGGACGACGTGACAAAGTAACAAAGTGGCAATTAAATATGGTAATTAGGGCATCAATCGTTGGAACAATAGGTATGTACTAGATACTCTAGTGGAAATATGAAATTATACTTCCTATATTTTCAACTTATGTTTACCAATTCTATTTTTTGCATGGGAAACATTGCATTGGTCCGTTTAATTTTATTTTTTTTATCATCTTTGCCAAGAGTTTAGAAAGTTAAGCGCATCGAGGTCATTTGGCCATGTTTAGACGCATTGGTTTTTTTAAGGATTCAAAATCATCGATCAACCGGTCCATGTTTGAAAACAAGTACACCATGTCGGTTTTAAATAAAACACCAGTGTAAATTCCGCATAATGCATGCGCACTATACATAGAATTTTATTTTTGAAGTATCATTTATCAAATTTAAATTGAGACCTCATAATTTTTCAGATTTCACCTGATTTTATTTTGATGTGAGAATTTATTTTTGGAAAACTAATCAAGAGAAAATTAAAGAGTAAAGTCACGAAATGTGTATTTTAATGAAAATATTTTTTTTACCACAAACATTAATGATTTTATTTTATAAATTGTCTCAAATTTATATTACTGATTATTCTATTATGAAACTAATAACACCAATTTACAATTTTGTTTTGTGCGGAATAAGTATTTGTCAAGTCTTACTATAAAAACTAATAATTCCACTAATTAAAGAAAATGCAATTTATAACTTATAGTTTTATACCAATTTTATTTTATTTTTAATAAAAGATTATAAGTTGGAGTTAAATAAATGAAAAGCTAATAGTTTTGATTAAAAGTTATCTTTTAATGAAAAATTATAAATTAGAGTTTAATGAAAAGATAATAGTTTGATTAAAAGATTATTTTTCTAATGAAAGAAATGGAAAATCTCATTTACTTGCTTATTTGAGTAAATGGATTTTGAAAGAAAACTTTTAAAAATGGTTACTCTCTTACGAAGCAGTATATAAAGGATTGAATATATTCCTCTATTTATTTTACAATTATGTTGGACAACGAACAATAGCGATCTTATCCTAATATTATGTCCCTTACTCAAGCTATGTTTGTCAAACTAATTAAAAAATGAAAAGGTAAATAAAACCTGAACAAGTAGCTGATTATATAAAAAAAAATTTCAAATTGATTTTTAGTAAAATGACATAAATAAGCATAATAATAAATATTTAATATTAAAATAAATGGATAAAAAAAGTAAAATGAAATAAAACAGGTAGTTTATTTTGCAATTGCTACCCTCGATAACTTTTCATTTAAGATACTCCGTAGCATATTTGGCAAATAAAGTATTTGTCAAATACCAAAAAAATAAAATAACTGGAATTTTAGTCAAAATAAGCTACTTCAGTACTTTGGTCAAATAAGTTAGCTAGCTTCTAGCCATGCCAAACAGAGCCGTAATGGTGGCATAGTAATAACTACACTATATTATACAATATATTTCACCAAAATCAACTCTAATATATTTTTTTTTCTCTTATATGACTTTGTTTTCTTTTCTATGTGTTTATAGCTTTTGATTTAACAAAACTTACAAAATAATCAAAGTTCTAAATGTTTTAGAAATAAAAACCTACAAACTTGATGCATTCTAATAGGAATAAGAATAGCAATGGTTAATTGCTATTATTTAGATACATTCATTAGGGACCTTTGATGTGCCTTGGATGTTATGAAATAAATTAAACTTGTATAACTATTAAGTTAAATGAATTAAATGAGAAGCAATTCCTAAGCAATTACAAAGCAATAATATATTATCTCGATAAATTCAATTCTATTATGGTATCGAAGCCTCATTCTTGAGGAAAATCGCTTCCGCATTCTTGCCGGTGGGTGGCCGGAAATCTACACACACCGGTAGGACATTCAATCAAAATAAGAGAATGATTTTTTTGTCAATAACTCGGAAAAAATAAGGGAATTTATCATCTCTCCCGAATTTATTTGCGGCAGATTGCGCATAATCCAAATGAATTATATCTGGAAGTTGCAGATTAGAATCTCGCACAAACGGTTTTTGAGAACAGGAGGCCTAGGAGCATAAACAATTGTGTGCAGCACCAATGATGGTGCATCTTTTTAAAGTGAAAAAAAATAGCTTAACGTTCGAAAACCTTAGCGTTCTCCCGAAAATGTTTTTAACAGATAATTTTCCGTTTTGCCGAAATTTGTTTAGGTTCGATTAGTTTTCCTAACAAATGATCTAATATTCGCCAAGTTAGAAAAGCTTAACATTCTTGTTCGAATGAAAAGTTGTTTTTCTGACGAGTCTTATACTCGTTTATCTTTACCACCTTGAATAGATGAAGTTTTTTTTTTTTGAAGATCTAGACTAATAAATGAAGACGCTTGTAGTTTTCCAATCGGAAAGTTTGTATTACTGGCTTTACGATTGCGGGAGGGTAATGAGAATAAGAATAGCAATGGTTAATTCTTAGTAGATGATCAAATAGTAGTTTAGTTATATATTTCATATTCACGTTTCTTTTAGCATTCTAAAGATCAAATAGTAGATGATCTTTTATGAAACGCTTTGGAGTTTCGACAATGACATTATGAAACCCAATCATTAAAGTAAGTATCTCATTTCATTTACCAAGTAACCATAAACATATTCAGACACACGACCGTCGTCCTCGCTTAGCCTATTGGAAAGGTATTGTTTCCTCCCCTAAATGGAGTAGTGCTACTACGTGAATACGTGCGTGATTGGGTGAAATATCATATGTACAACTTTCACATTTGAAGAATACGTTAAGAATATGCGAGTGTTGTCTAATTTATAAACGAAAGAGTTATTTTGTCATTATCAATAGTTTTGAGATAAATCTTCTCGAATTTATGTAGCACACTCTGACCTCCTTGATAAGCGCAGGTCAGACTTATACGAATTTATAGATTGCCTTAAAAGTTTTTATTATCCATTAAACATATGAGAAAGTTTTATACGTTATACAACAATTTTTATTCGTTAAGTGATAAAAGTTACGAGTATAAATTTTTCCTTCTTTGCATAATCTAAGCAATTTATTTCCCAAATAAAAAAAATATATAAATACCCGTGGAGTATCACATATCCACATTGAAAAAGACCGGACCCGTTGGACTTCTATTTCAAATAATTCCAAACAGTTAATTCAACTGCTTTAAGGAGTCCCAGATAATCGTTTACCTAAGACCGGTGTATCCGTCTTACATTTAGGACGAGTTAAAACACTATGAATAAAACAAGAAACAAAACGGATAAAGAAAAAGCAAAAAATTTGTCTTATATACCCAGATAAACTAAGCGTTTAATATTAAGACGAATAACTCCGTCTAAAGAGTGACTAACTGTGGTTGGTGTGACATGGATTGAGGAATTTGTGACAAGGGTGTTTCGGGAAATTCATAAAATCATCAATTTAAAATCCCAAGTGCATTGCAAAATTGTTATAAAAGGATCGTTGGCGCATTGAGTAAATTGTGCAACTAAAGAGTACGTTAAGACGAAGATGGCAAACACAAATATGCCAAATGTAGATTTAGACTACTTGGAGCAAATAGAGGCAGCTCGAAAAGAGTTTCGCACTCTTATCCTCTCCCAAAATAGTGCTCCCATTATGCTCCGCTTAGCGTAAACTTCTTTCTCCTCGTTGCTTTTTTTTTTCTTGGAAAATCGTAAGTAAATGATTTGTGCATATTTCATCATTTATATAGTACCATTTTCTTTAATTTGTAAAAATGTATCTCAATAAACTTAGGAAAAAGAGATAACGACACCCGGCCTGAGAGACTGAGAGACCATCTCTCAAGAAACTTAGCCTAAAAAAATGGCCCAACCTTCTATTAGATTATAACTATAATATATGGGCCTCAACCATCACCTTAAGGTTTTGGTTGAGATGGTTCATCTATCATGGTATCAGAGCCAGAGTGACCGAAGATCACGTGTTCAAACCCTGGCAGCCACCAATATCTCGAAAATCACCAAGTGGAAAAACTCGCACATGGTATGGGGGGCCTGTGCACTAACCATCCACTCTTCAAGCCCAATGGGCATTCGAGTGAGGGGGCATATTAGATTATAACTATAATATATGGGCCTCAACCATCACCTTAAGGTTTTGGTTGAGATGGTTCATCTATCACCTTCCCATTATTATTTTTTTTATTTTTTTCCGAGTAAATTGTTATGGTGTGTCGCCTAATTTTCAACGCAAATTCTCATTGAAAACGGCGCATATCCGTATTCAATGAATACGGGTCGGATTACCTCTCACAAAGAGGCAAGTGGGAGGGCAAGCTAAGTGAGGATCCATTTAGTTCTCCACTTGTCTTCTTATAAGAGGGAATCTGATCCGTCTTCATTAAAAACGTCAATCCATATTTGTTAACGTAATAGGTTTGGGTTGGGTTGCATGCAGGTTTCATGATGCAGGTACATTTGATGCGAAAAAGAACACAGGGGGTGCAAATGGTACAGTTAGGTTGGAATTAAGCAGCCCTCCTAACAAGGGCATCAAATTCGCTGTTGATGTTTGTGGTCAGTTTTACTGTGTTTACTTAATTTTGCCTTTAACGCAGTAATTTGGTTCCATTTTAAATTTTTACCCCTTTACTAAATCATTTTTTTTGACTTTTTAGAACAAGTCAAGGTTAAACACCCCCGAATTACCTATGCTGACCTAGTGACCTTTTCCAGGTATGCTACATTACTCCTCCATTTTTATTGGCTATATATATATACTCAGTATTCTTGTCTGCATGGGATAGTCATATTAATGTCATGCTTAATTGATATTTTTCTTACGAGTATTATAACTTCTACGCAAGTTACGAATTACAAAAACAATAATAGGGAAATTATTTAATGTGGAGTTATACCTCTACTTCTATTTAGAGAAAGTGATTATAATTGGAATGCTTATAAAATAAGAAGTTCCCTGCAAAAGAAAATTAGAGGCAATAAAAGACGAAATTCCTATATGTGAGTATGAATGACAACCTCATATACTCAGTAACAAATACTTTATCTGTTCTACTTTTATTATTATCTTAATATTATTCTAATTAAAAGTCATATTTAAGAAAAATTGGTGAAATATTATAAATGTCCCTAATCAATAAACTTAAGTGCAAGATATAAGCAAGATGAGAAATAAAAATATACGAAGTAATAGATAATCCACTATTTTCACATACTATATTTAAAAAATAGAACAATTAATTTGGAATATAAAAATCTAAAAAAGATGGCAATAAAAGTAAAACCGAGGGAATACTACATCATTATGACTACGAGTACTCCATATAAGTTAGTGATTTATGGTTGCATAGGTTGGTCTTGCATCAGATCATATTAATAAATCATGAGGATGTATTTCAACATATATTTAAGACAAAAATGACGGAGAAATGGTGGACAACGATAGTAGAACTTAGATCAATTTATTTATATACGGACATTCGGTCAAGTAATATTTTGAAGTTTATTTGTTGGATTTTTGGATTAGCTTGCCGGAGTAGTTGCAGTTGAAGCTACAGGCGGACCTATCATCCAATATTCTCCAGGCCGACCTGTAAGTCTTATTATTGTGACAAACACGTCCATGACGACCTTGAACTTCTCCTTTGTTTTTGTTTTTGATACGATGTTGCGAAACCATTGTTTGAAATACTCCGTATTTGAAATAAATTAAAACGAAAAATAATTCAGAGATCAGAGTATGTAGTCCATATATTGTACAGTATGATATACTTTTATGTCTAATGCCTTTTTTTATTTATATATATAGGACTCCCCGCAAAAAGACAGTACCGGAAATCTTCCAAACCCTAATGGAGGTACACTACATGTTTGATGTCTTGAAAAAAACTCATCCTACTTTATATTTAGATCAAAATATCTAATAGTATACGGATTGTAACTACTACAGAGTAATATTCCAAAATCTACGTCACAAAAGTTAAAACTGAGTAACATTTATAAGAAAATCACCTAATATTTATGAAACGTGATTCTCCTTAATAGTTGCTCCCTATGTCCCAATTATTCGTCTACCCTTGATTAAAATATTCTTTAAAAGGACTATTAAAAGTAAACAAATTATTGAGACGGAGGAAGTAATACAATATTTTTGGTGTATCAAACTACCCGTCGAGCCCCTAGTTTGCTTTCGGTGACAACAACATACTCCGTATTTATAATCAAGTTCAATGTTGAATTTATCATCTTAATTAATAAGGTGATTGATTGCAATCAATGTTTAATTAAGTTTGAATTTATATGTAGAAGAAGTAATTTGAATAATGCGGTTATACATTTTAGATGCTCGGCATTTGAGAGATGTACTCGGCAAAATGGGATTTTCAGATAGGGAAATCGTAGCACTTTCAGGATCTCATACTTTGGTACACACGCTTTCTATTTATCATCATACTCATCTTACATTCTTTTTTAGTTTTATGTTATTTTCAATTGTGAAACGTGCTAAATTAATACTTATTATCTCGTTATTTTGTTTATTGGGATAATCCAGGGTCGAGCACATCAAGATAGATCGGGTTTTGACGGTCCTTTTACCAAAGAACCATTGAAATTTGACAATTCCTACTATGTGTAAGACAATTTTTTTTAAATCCAATTTATTTATACTACTGATAATAATATTAACGTACGATTTTTGCTATACGCAACTTATTATGGACCTCTTAAACAGTACGTGCGCAAAAAAGCTTACATTTGAATTTTGAACAAGGTTATCTTACATCATAGCTAATATTTTCATTTGGTTGACAGAGAGTTGTTGCAAGGTGATACCCCAGGACTAGTGAAGTTCCCCACAGACAAAGTTCTTATTCAGGATCCCGTGTTTCGTCAATTTGTTCAGCTCTATGCTCAGGTAGTTCATCTCGTAAAGTCATTTCATACATGTTTATAAATATAAGCAAAAAATAATAAATAAAAGAAAGTTAAAACTCGTTAAAACAAAGTATTGAGATTATTGCTGTGACGCCGTAGCACCATCCTTTGGTAAGATTAAATAACACCAACATTTCAACGGTCGATTACTTTATTTGATCATTTTTCAGGAAACACATTTAAATTAATAAAACAGTAATCTAAAAAATGTTAAAAATGAATGGCAGGATGAAAAGAAATTCTTTGAAGATTATGCAGAAGCGCACAAGAAGATGTCAGAGCTTGGAGTATTCCCACCTTCTGTGGTTGAAGATTGGATGCAAAGACTCGGTATTTTTGGCAAGTTGCTCTGCTGCTTCAATTAGCCTAAATTACTTACGTGTGTAAATTGTCTCTCATATATGTGACACTCAGTAAAATTTGTTGCAATTCGTCCTAATCTTTTATATATATTCTATGTAATTTATGTGTGAAAACATTATGTAATTATTGTACCAAGATTGATTTTGGAAAATAAAGGGTCGTCGTGCTTCATTGATATTGATCTTATCTTTATCAGTCACATTGTTTTTGTGAGGAATGTCAGAAAATCAGAAATGCTAGAGTAAATGTATAAGTAGATAAGTGGGGATATAAAGTCTTTTTCATCTTTTGTCGTTTAATTTTTGTCTTCACATCCTTAGACTAAGGAACCATTCCGTTGTTTATATATCAAGTACCCTTTTACTGTAAGGAATTGATAGTATTGTATATTGATGAGTTAAGTTTTACTGATACATTAGCTAACTATTTATATAAGAGATGCTAAGCTATTGATACGTAACTACTAGCTACAAGTGAGGAATTTACATTGACTATTATTGTTAATAACTAAATGCAAGTAGTAGGAGACAATTAAGGAGCTTGACTAGGCACTTGTTGTGTTTGTTGTTGACTGGGAACTTTGGTTTGTTGAGTGAGGATTTTCATATCATTAACATGCTCCCGCAAGATGGACGGTCGGAGCATGAGTCCAATCTTGGATGCCAATAGAGTAAAACGTGGTTTCAACAGTGGCTTGGTGAGAGTGTCGGCAATTTGATCGTCACCATTAATATGTTGGATTCGTATAATTCCGAGTTGAACTTGTTCCCGTACAAAATGGAATGTAAGAGCTAGATGCTTCATTCGGGAATGAAATATAGGATTTGCCGAATAGTTAGTAGCTCCAAGGTTGTCACAGAAAATAACCGGAGGTCTTGATAGAGAAATGCCCAATTTAGTAAGTAACGATTTGAGCCATAAAATTTCAGCCGTAGTATCCGCGACGGCGCAAAATTCAGCCTCAGTAGATGACCGAGATAGGGCGCGTTGTTTCTTCGAGGACCAAGATATAGGGTGTTGACCGATGAATACAATAGAACCAGTGGTAGATAAATAATCGTCACGATCATCACCGGCCCAATCCGCATCCCAATAGGCATGTAAATTAAAGGAATTGGCCTTACGAAAGTGAATGCCATGATTGAGGGTACCTTTTAGAAAGCAAAGTAGTCGTTTGAGTGCACACCAATGAGCAGCGGTCGGATGGGTGAGAAATTGTGCGAGCTTGTTGACAGGAAACGCAATGTCAGGACGAGTAAGTGACAAGTATTGTAAGCTTCCCACAAGAACCCTATAATCAGTGGCATTATCGATCGGATGAGCATCATCACGAACCAGTGGGGGATGAGCGAGCATCGGAGTAGTAGCAGGGCTGCAGTCCAGCATATTGAAGCGAGCTAGGATATCAAAAATATACTTGGATTGGTTGAGATGAAGACCGGATGAAGTAGGGGTTACCTCCATGCCCAAGAAATATGATAGCGGACCCAAATCCTTTAATGAGAAGCGGCTGGATATTGCATGAATGAACTTGAGAACATCATCGTATTTAGGACCTGTAATTATTATATCATCGACATAAACAAGAACGAATAAATTAGTTGTAGCGGTATTTGAAATAAAGAGAGATGGGTCGGATATAGAGCTTCGAAATCCATAGGAGAGTAGATAGTTTTTCAGTTCGGTATACCAAGCACGGGGTGCTTGCTTTAGACCATAAATAGCCTTAATTAATTTGCAAACAGAATCAGGGGACTCAGGATTCGCAAAACCTGGTGGCTGCATCATATACACGGACTCGGTTGATGTTCCTTGAAGGAAGGCATTATTGACATCAATTTGGCGCAAAGACCAACCATGAGTGATGGCAAGGGAGAGTATGAGACGGATTGTGGTGGGTTTGACAACGGGACTGAATGTTTCGGAATAATCGAGCCCGGGTCGTTGATGAAAACCATTGGCTACGAGTCGGGCTTTGTGTTGTTTTAAAGTGCCATCTGGATTATATGTGATACGGAACACCCATTTACAGCCAATGATATTTCGGGTATTATGAGAGGGGACCAGTGTCCATGTTTGGCTGCGAATTAACGCGTCAAACTCGGATTGCATAGCTGCTCGCCAAAGAGGATCGACGAGAGCCTGTTTAACCGTGTTTGGAGTGGCATAGGAGGAAGGGAGGGACACGTGTTTGGCATAGCGGCGGTTGGGCACGATTATGTTGTGGCTAAGGCGGGTGGCAGGGCGAGTGGGAGGAGGAGGAGGTGGTGGAGGCGGCGCAACAGGAGTGGCGGGGGAAGAGACAGAAACAGAGGAGGAATGAGAGGGTGAAGACGTCGGGCTGGTGATAGCAGGGGAAGAGGGGACGGTAGGAGGTGTTGGCAAAGAGGAAAGGGGGGTCGTTTACTGGACCGGAATGACCAGGGAGCACCACTCCGTGGGGGAGATGGTGGAAGATGTGTTGGGAAGCTGGAGGAGGCGGGAATAGGGAAATTCATCGTCAAGGAACCGGACATGACGAGATGTATAAAGTCTCGATGTGACGGGGTCGAAGCATAGATAAGCACTTTGTGTGAGTGAGTAACCTAGGAAAATGCATTGAATGGACCGAGGTTGGAGTTTATTTGTGGTATAAGGTCGTAACCAGGGGAAGCACAAGCACCCGAAACTGTGTAATTTGGAAATAATGGGTTCTCGGGAAAAAAGTGTTGAATAAGGTGATTTATTTTGTAGTGTGGAGGTAGGGAGACGATTAATTAAATATGCAGCAGTTGTAAAGGCGTGAGGCCAAAAAGTTGTGGGAAGTTGGGAATGCGTGAGAAGAGCGAGGCCCGTTTCAACAATATGACGATGTCGACGCTCAGCAAACCCATTATGTTCGGGTGTATGTGGAGGAGATGTGAGATGGGTAATGCGATTTATATTTAGTTGACTCGTTAATTTGATAAATTCACCGCCATTGTCGGAGTAAAATTGCTTAATTGGTTTATTGAAATATTTTTCAACAATAGCACGAAATTTTAGGAATGTAGATGCGGTGTCGGATTTTTGTTTTATCGGATATAACCATATATAGTGAGTGTAATGGTCGACAAAAATGACATAGTATTTGTATGATTCGGGTGACTTGACGGGAGAGGTCCAAACATCGGAAAAGACTAAGTCGAGAGGGGAATTTGAGATGAGTGTAGATATAGAAAACGGAAGTTTGTGGCTTTTATTAATGTGACAAGCAATACAATCAGCGGAATGGGAAATACATAATTTAAACTTAGAATTTAAAATTTGAAGAACTTTGTGAGAAGAGTGCCCAAGACGATGATGCCACGATGATCGTCCTGGAGCAATAGCTAGGTTGGCTTGAGGCGAGGGTGGGGTCCACACATACATGCCATCAATTAGTGGACCGTGAAGTAGTAGCTTGTCCATCTGGATATTCTTAATAGAAAAAGACGAGTGTGAGAAGACGGCATAAGCATTATTATCATAACAGAATTGAGAAACGGAGAAAAGTTTGCGGGATATTTTTGGAACAACTAAAACATTATGAAAGACGAGAGAGTGAGAGGAAGATAGAATAGTAAAAGAACCCATGTGAGAGATGTGGAGTGGTGAGCCGTCACCAATGTATAGATCATCTGGTCCTTCATACTGGGAATGAAGCGATAAAGTATTTAAATCGTCGGTGATATGGAGGGACGCACCACTGTCAACGACCCATGATTTTGGTGGAGTCGTGGCAGAGGAGGCAGCAGTGTGAGCTTGGGGCTGAGAAGGACGATTTTGTCGAGTTGGAAAGATGACATTCGGATAGAGGCGTTTGAAGTCGCGACAGTCGGAGGCGACATGACCGCGACGATCACAGAAGTGGCATCTGCCACGGTAAGGATTGGTGTAGGGCTGGGAATTGTCAAGTGAGTTGGTAGTGGCGGATTGGGGAACATAGGGGCGGGTTTGATTGTTGGAACGGTGTTGATAGGTGGAGCGATTTTGAGAGTTAGGACGATAAGTAGCGGCATTGGCAGACGGGGTGAATGTCAAAGCAGTAGGTGTGTGCTTGATGCGTAATTCATGTTGAATGAGTTTTTTGTGAAGAGACTCAAATGAGATGGGTGTGTCACGAGCACGGACTGACTCGATAATGGAACGATATTTTTCCTGATTGAGGCCGTTTAGAATTTTGTTTGTGATATCGTCAACATCCATAGGATGTTCGAGTTGGGCAAGATCATCTGTACATGCTTTAATTGAAGTCATGTAGTCGGTAATGGAGATGTCGTCAGTATGAGTAATGTTTTCGAGACGATCTTTAATTTGTAAGCGGTGACCGCGAGACGAATTGGCAAAGGTACGAAGAAGTGTGGTCCATGCTTCATGGGAGGTATTGTCATTGACAATGAGGCCGGCAATAGGCGGAGCTAAGGTACCTGTGATGGCGCCAAGAACGAGTTGATCTTGACGATACCACGTCAAATAGGAAGGGTTGTCAATAGTGGTGGGTGTAGTGGCAGGCGGAGTTGGAGTTTGGGAAATTGTTTTTGGAGGGGCTGGTTTGGAACCATCAAGGA
>JAIUZE010006496.1:0-16464 GCA_022085475.1 Heliosperma pusillum | reverse complement strand
CATGTTTTATTAAACTTGACATTTCGTGGCTGGGAGAACTCGGAGTTACTCCCCACTGACTGTGGCTTCCGTGTTTATATTTACTGCGGTTGGCAGGTTTGTGATGCATACATTGGGTACATTGACGAGCTAGCGAGCGAAGTATTTACCTTGGACCTATATTCGGTTCTTTAGGATTGTATATTATTATACACTCTTTTATTTCCGTATTTATACGGGAGATATGTCTCCCGTTTTGGATAATTCTTATGTATAATATTATTTCCTTTTGTTATGAACTTTTTTCTTTAAGACACCTTTGTTATGATGAATATATTTAATAGTAGGTTCCGGTTTTAAAATTTACCGATTTTCACTAAAGTGAACCTATTAGAAACGTATTCTCATCTTTTATTTATTTAAATTACTTGTTTATCTTTTCGCAAATTTGAGGGTGTCACACAAGACGACCTCATTTTTCACTATGTTGTTCAGATGGCAAAGTCGTGTTGCCGTATTTAGATCAACCGCCTGAAATCCTGACGTCTCTCTTAAGTCGAAAACATCATCTAAGCAAGCATTTCATGGAAAATATCAGATCTTACAATTCGATGTTCTCTTTTAATTCTATGGGTGGGAAGATTGACCATTCTATCAATCAAGGAAGAGGTCCTTACACGTTTCGAATGGGAGGACAAAATGTCCATCGAATTGGAAGTTTATTGCCGTCGGCACAAGCAACCCCAAAGTTTTGTCAATTGTATATATATGACACAGAGGACGAAATATGTAATCGTAAAAACGCCATTAGGTAAGTTAATTTTTTTTTTATAAAGTTTTGTAGTAAGAATAATTAACTTTGCATAAATCTGATTTTTAGTTTATTTAGTTTTATTTAAGCAAATATTCCCATATAAATGCAACTTAATTATTTAAATTTAATGCAGTCCCAATAACTCATAAAGGCTTAACGATGAACTTACACGGCTTTTGCAAAATGTGATAGATGCAAATAATGTTCTTGCACAGTCGTTTAGGATGGCTAGGGATAGATTGTGTGCAAATATGGATAGTGATGTCCGTATTAGACTTATTTCTAGAAGAGACACTGACAGACGAATATATAACCGCCCAACTGCTTCTGAGGTTGCGGGATTGATTGAGGGGGATATTGGTCCAAATATGGAGAAACGGGATATTATTGTGCAGATGGAATGTGGTCGTTTGCAACGTATATCTGAGTTACACCCTCTCTACATTCCACTCCAATATCCTCTTTTATTTCCCTTTGGGGAAGATGGCTTTCGACTCGATATCCCCATAGTGAATATTCTCTTGGTGCTAGCAGTAGTGATAAACCACGTGACGAGTTAACCTGCAGAGAATGGATTGCGTTTCGTATACAAGAAAGGTGTCCATCGATTGAGTATCCAACCATAGTATCATCCGGGTGAGGATTCCACCAATTTTTAGTAGATGTATATATGATGGTTGAATCTCATAGGCTCAATTTCCTTCGGTTTCACCAAGATAGACTTCGGGTGGATAATTACAATAACCTTTCAAATGCTGTTGAAAGAGGGGATGTCGAGCCATCTTCTGCAGGTAGTCGTTTTATTGTGCCTTCTTCGTTTCAAGCCGGCGAAGCTTTCATGAAAGAGAACTATTTAGATGCAATGACTATTTGTAAGTGGTATGGGTATCCTGATTTATTCATTACTTTCACCTGCAATCCCAAGTGGCCGCAGATTAGTCGATTTGTTACTAAAAGAGGCATGAGAGCAGAAGATCGTCCGGATATTGTGTGTCGTATATTTAAGATTAAGTTTGATGAGTTGATGACCGATTTAAAAGATCGACACAATTTTGGAAGAACTATGGCAGGTAAATGTTAATGTTTTTTTAACGAGTTTAAGTTATGATTTATTTTTATTACATTACTTTTTAAAAGTTCTACATTATTCCACATGCTTATTTTGCAGCGGTATATACTGTTGAATTTCAAAAGCGTGGTCTTCCACATGCCCATATATTATTGTTCTTACACCGAGATGACAAGTTTCCGGCAGCTGCAGACGTTGACAAAATAATTTCTGCCGAGATTCTTGATCCCGTTGAAGATCCTGTATTACATTCCGTTGTTTGTGCACATATGTTACATGGTCCATGTGGAACTGCAAACCAAAATTCACCGTGTATGATTGGGGAAAAGTGCTCAAAATATTACCCCAAGGAGTGTACGGAGAGAACGACCATTGATAAAGATGGGTATCCTATATATAAGAGGAGGAAAAATGGGGTTGTCGTTTTTAAGAACGATGTCCCAATGAGCAATGGTTCTGTCATTCCATATAACCCACAATTGTTGTTAAAATATCGTGCTCATATTAATGTGGAATGGTGTAACCAATCACGAGCAATTAAGTACCTCTTCAAGTATATTAATAAGGGCCATGATCGAGTTACGATGCAGTCATCTTATATGCGTCCTAACGAACAGGATCCTGGTCGATTAGATGAGATTAAGAGGTACTATGACTGTCGTTATATCTCTGCGTGCGAAGCAGTTTGGAACCTATTTTGTTTTCCTATCCACTTCAAAACTCCTTCCGTTGAAAGGTTGCATTACCACCTTCATGGCGAGCAACCAGTCGTGTTTGATGATGATACTTTCATTGATGATGTACTACAGAAATCATCTGTTGGAGTGTCACAATTCTTAAACTGGATGAGTTTTAATAGTCGTGAGATCCGTCCTAACAATCGTGAAGACCGTGATATGCAGATAGCCAAACAATTGTTATATTTTTGTTTGGAAACCAAAGCAACGACAATGGACTCTTAGAAAAAAAATGATTTAAGATTGGAAGGTTGCTTCATGTGCCACCGAGTTGCGGAGAGCTATATTTTATGAGAATCATGTTGAATCACATTAAGGGTCCCAAATGTTTCGAGGACATCAGGACCGTCAATCATGATATTGTTTGTCCGACATATAGAGAAGCATGTTACAAATTAGGCTTAATTGGGGACAACAAAGAATACATTATTGCGATGGAAGAAGCAAGTGATTGGGGATCTGGGTCCTATCTTCGACATTTGTTTTCGACTTTATTATTGTGTGGTACTTTGTCTATGCCAAGAAGTGTGTGGGACAAAACTTGGCGTCTTCTATCTGACGACATCCTTCATAAGCAACGTAAAGTTCTTAACAATCAAGGTATGTTATTCATTTAACTATTTAATTTGCTTCAACTATTTAAATCAAATGTTACAAATATACGTCTTATATATTTTGTTCAATTTGTTTACTCCATTTACCGTTGGAATATATAATTTTGCGTACATATTTCTATGTTTCGTAGGCCTACAACTAACAGATGAAGAGTTGGAAAACTACGCATTGATTGATATCGAAAATTCTCTTCAGATAAATGGAAGTAGCCTAAATAGATTTGAAGGGATGCCCCTTCCAGATGTATCGGCAACGTCACATCATCGAAACAACTTAGTCATGGATGAGTTGTCTTATGATAGACATTCATTGCGTGAAGAACATGATAGTAACTTATCTACAATGACAGATGAACAGAGGATGATATATAATGAAATTGTAGACGCTGTATTAAAGAACAAAGGTGGGGTGTTCTTTGTATATGGCTATGGCGGGACTGGGAAGACTTTCATTTGGCGAACTCTGTGTGCTGCTTTTAGATGCAAGGGTGATATTGTTTTACCAGTGGCATCAAGTGGAATTGCAGCAACCTTGATTCTTGGTGGTAGAACAGCTCATTCTAGGTTTGGAATCCCACTTAGTGTGACCGAAAACTCCACTTGCCCTCGAATTAAACCCGGTAGTGATTTAACAGAACTTTTGAGAAGGGCGAAACTCATAATATGGAACGAAGCGCCAATGACTCATAAACACAGCTTTGAGGCTCTTGATCGAAGCCTGAAAGATGTAATGCGTGTTGTAGACGAGAGAAATGCAGACGAACCTTTTGGCGGAAAAGTGGTAGTCTTCGGGGGGGGACTTTCGTCAAATTCTACATGTTGTGCCTAAAGGAAGTAGAGCAGATATTGTGCATGCTTCTCTTTGTTCATCTTATTGGTGGTCTTCATGCAAGGTAGTCTTTATTTTTTATTATCAATACGTCTTTTTAATTTTATATGATTCGCCATTCTTGACGTTGACGTACAAATTAAATTTTATTTTATTTTTGCAATTTCTTAATTTGACAAAAAAACATGCGTTTGCAAGTTGGAAGTTCAAGTAACAATGCCGATGATATAAAGAAATTCTCAGAGTGGATTTTAGCTGGTGGTGATAATACTGGGGAAGTGGAGCTACAATTTCCACCTGACTTACTCATTGAAGACGTGTCCGACCCTATCGCCTCATTAGTAAACGTTACTTACCCAGCACTTGAAAGCCAATTGTGGAATCCTGATTATCTACAGGAAAGGGCAATCCTTGCACCAACTCATGAGATTGTTGATGCGATAAACGATTATGTTTTATCGCTTATTGACAATGATGAAAGAATATATCTAAGCTCTGATGAAGTTAGCAAAGACGACACATCTATTGGTGAGCGTGATCTACACTCCACAGAATTCCTTAACAGTATTAGATGCTCCGGTCTCCCTAATCATCAGTTGCGCTTGAAGGTTGGTGCTATGGTCATGCTTCTTAGGAACATTGACCAATCTCGCGGGTTATGTAATGGCACGAGATTGATTGTGACAGATTTAAGGACGCGTGTTATTAGGTGTACAGTCTTAACTGACAGTCGGAAAGGTGATATTGTTTACATCGCTCGAATAACACTAACTCCTTCGGATTCAAGCAAATTTCCAGTACGCTTTAGTAGAAGGCAATTCTCCATAGTTGTATGCTTTGCAATGACAATAAAGAAAAGTCCAGGACAATCTTTATCCCAGGTGAGCATATACCTTCCAAGACCGATCTTTAGTCATGGGCAACTTTAGGTTGCAATTTCTAGAGTTACTAGAAGAGCGGGCTTGAAACTTCTTATTTTTGATAGTAATAAGAGTATATCCAATACAACAACTAATGTTGTATATCAAGAAATTTTATTTGTAGGTTTAATGTTGTTGTTTCACTTATTTCTATAATTATGTACGTTTATTGAATTTTGTAACACATTCTACTTTGCTATTTACATTATTATTATCAATATTCTTCATCCATCCAGTTAACTTAAGCGGCGATAACATTCAAACACGACATACACGTGCAATTTTGCACGGGTTCAAAACTAGTATGTGTATAAATAGTGATCATCATTACTAGTTTGAAAACCCGTGCCTTGCACGAGATAATTAACTTAATTATAATGGAAAACAACGTTATCAGGGTTTTTTGTCGACATCATATGTCTAACCAATTTTTTTACATATGCTTATAATATATCTTTCAAGTAAAATAAAAGATAACATAAAAAAATGATGAATCTGTAAGAAAAATACTTTGTTGATACTTTGTTCACATATCGACCATTTTATCGATATTTCTATGAGTTACCAAAAATGTTAAAACTTGAAAAATTGACATTTAACGTAATGTCATACCGCAGCACTGGATAACAAAATCCCCGCTCATCGCAACCAGCGAACCCATTTCATTAATGTGCACGTCCCCCTTGTGACATGGGTCACAAGAGGCGAAACATAAGGGTGAAATAATCTCCCAACATGGCTCACGATACAGAAATCTCAATCCAACTACCACAATCATCATATCATGCATCTCAATAATCATTCATAAGACAACGATAAACATAATTATACTGAGTAGGGAAATCCCTCAATAGCACTTCCAATCAACAATAACAATCAAGGCAAACTAGAATTGCTCCTCGCCCTAAGAAGTCCCCACCTAGAAATCATATACAATAATCTAGTATCAAGATCTATTCTCAATTGATCCATTCCCAACGACTACCCAGAATAGGGTTTCCTATAATTTACTCAACAATACCAAACTTGACTAAAGATGACTGACACTTACTAGCACGATTGATGTGAAAGGAATATCCTTAATGCTCAACTACCACGATTACTTGCTTGGAGATGATTATAGTGATTAAGGGTGAACAGAGGTGTGATTAGGGTAAACGCGAAATGATTCGGAAAACCGTCGAATATGATTTTATAACCCTCAATCATTTTAATCAAAACAGCGCAAATACACAAACCCGATCGGGACACTCGGTCGAGTGTTTAGATACTCGTCCGAGTGTTTTGCTAACTCGATCGGTGCCACCTACGCAGAAGCCTGCCTAGGACACACACCTGACATACTCGGTCGAGTACGGCCCGCTCGACCGCGTACCCAGCTATCAGAATACGTCGTATTACACACATAAATTAAGAAAATGATAGTCTTTAGTTACATGCAATTTTTTATCTTTGAATATATAAATCAGTGTTTTCACCAATCTCATCGTTTAAATTACATTTTATTTCTAACACGACTTTTAATCTGAAATGGAGGGAAAAATAAAATGTATAAATAGATGTAAAATACTTTTCCCTGGTGCGATTTTGATTAATGGTTAAAAATTATGATAATTTGACTCAAATGTTATGAGGCATAATAGTTATTTATATTTGAAATAAAATTGATTTAATTCTAACACTTATCAAAGAAAAAGAGTTAATTATTGGTTGTTTGTGAATTCACAATCTTTTTTTTATAAAACACCTGATTTTAATATTATATTTTACAAATATTTTATTTTATTAGTGATTATCATTATTTATGTCAAATTAATAACAAATTTGAGTATATTTAGCACCATTATATTTCAAATTGTAATTTTGTCGTAAATAAAGTTATTACAATATCAATCGTCTTAAAATAAACATGTTGTAATATTATTCGTTAAGATCAACTAATATTTAATCGTCTTTATAATATTATCGTGATTAATATTTGTATGTTATTGATGTAGCTGGAGCGTGTCATTACCAACCGTTTATTGATTATGCGAAAAGAACCAATAAATTTCACTCGTGTGGAAATAATAATTGAAACTCTTAAGAACTCTCTAATTCAACACTTAAGAGACTCGGAAGACTTTTTAATATATATGAATTGTCGACAAATAAATAAGATTAATGTGTTCAAAACAGCTGACTTTTAAAATATATTTTGTCGGATTAGATTAGGTTAGTCCTTTATGCCCCAGCCCGAATATACCGGATGCGACCTCTAATAATTAGATCGACATATAAATAGTCAATTTTACATTAATTTAATTTGTCTAGATATAGATTGAAGGGTATCTGATCAATTTAAATCAAAATATTTTATTTTAGTCTCTTCTGCCAGCATACATTACTTTCACTTTCAAATATTACGAAGGTACATTTGATGTATTGCACCAATACCTTTTTAAGTGTTAAGCAAATAACTATTTTGCTAATTAACATTGTTGTGGGATATATTATACGAAGTATGTGTTAAAATAGGCGTGAAAATCAGTTTTTTTTCCGGGATGTATTACATCTGATGCACAATCCTTATGTAGATGAAAATTAAATTAAATTAAATCGAGGAAAAAATAAATTTGGTCTGAATTTAATTTTCCGTCATGTATCTAATGAAGAAGTTGGGTTGAAATTTGCGACATTTAAGTCTGATTTGATGTAAAATTGGTTGATTTTATATATCTAATATAAATTTTGGTTTTCAACAATTACGAGTATTAGTAATGTGATCAGCAAGTACATTACGTTATTAGGAGAAGATAGATATTGATCTCCCTCTCGATATCGCAACCAATTGACCAAATTATTACACATTCAACCATACATGCCAGGTTTTTAACGGTATTTGTCTCTCTTGCTATTATCTCAATGATACTAGAATTGTTTGTGTCATTTCCCCTTATCTAAAATCCAACTCATATTTGTTTCCCAAAAAATCATAATCATCTTAATTAAGATCTTAATAGATTATCACTAATTATAAATTTTTTGAGCTGTATTTCAATGAAATTTCACACTTTAAATACCTACATTTTGAAAGCTTTTCCATATTAAAAACAACAGAGTATCATCAAGAAAAAATCTGTACTAAATCTCTCACATTCATCATTCGTCATTTTTTATATTTTAAAAAAATTAAATTTTTATATCGTCAAAACAAAATTAATTAAAAGTGAGTGATATATACAACTTCATTGTTGTTTGTGTTTTGGATAATATGAATTCTGATGAGCCTAAGAATCACATGTCAATGGAAACAACACCGTTATGGAAGATCATCTCAGTCGCGTCGATAGCGGCCGGGGTACAATTTGGGTGGGCACTACAATTGTCACTCTTGACACCCTATGTTCAACTATTAGGGGTTAGTCACTCAATGTCATCTTTAATATGGTTATGTGGACCAATATCAGGTATATTGGTCCAACCAACAGTGGGCTATACGAGCGATAGGTCCAAATCTAAGTTTGGTAGACGAAAGCCTTTCATCACAATCGGCACCATATTGATATGTTTAGCTGTGCTTTTGATTGGGTTTGCTGCGGACATTGGGTATGGATTTGGTGATGATCTTAGTAAAAAGACCAAGCCTAGAGCCGTGGCCATTTTTGTTGTGGGGTTTTGGATCCTTGACATTGCTAATAACATGGTCCAGGTTAGTATATAAATAGTTGTGCTCTTGTAATAACTCTTCTATTTTAAATTTCAATCCAAATAATTATGTAGAAATATTTTAAATATCATCTCGTCTGATCTCACAATTGTTTAGGTTGAACCTAGCTATTTTGGTTGATAACGTTAGTTTATACAAAATGTTTTCAACTACCATTTTTATAACATTGTTTGCCATATAATTCCAATCATAACATTTATCCATCATGCATGCTTATATATACAGGATCCAAGCAGGGCATTCTTGGCAGATCTCTCAAAACATAACCATGGAAGAATGAGACTAGCCAATGGATTCTTCTCGTTTTTCATGGCAGTAGGAAATATCCTTGGTTACGCGGCGGGGTCGGGTGCCACACTGTATAAGATATTTCCTTTCACATTAACAAATGCTTGTGACACATATTGTGCCAACCTTAAAACAAGTTTTCTTATAGACATTATCTTCCTTCTCTTAGTGGTTGCGATCCCACTATTTATCGTGGCTGAACCCGAGGTCGAGATTGTTCACAACAATGACGTTCCCTTTTTTGCACAAGTGAAGACATCTTTTAAGAACCTTGGAAAGCCAATGTGGTTTCTTTTCATTGTTACTGCTTTCAATTGGATTGCTTGGTTTCCTTTCATTATGTTTAACACTGATTGGGTTGGCCTTCAGATCTATGGTGGCAACCCAAAGGTAAATTTCTTCTTCTTTTGTTAGTTTTCGTGGGTAAAGGAAGTAGTTACACAATAATAATAGTGATATACATCATAATCTTTTTTTAGTTCACTAGACTTGTAATATTACCCGAATCTGTTTCGCGTAATCGGAAAAAGAAGAAAAAAGCTGCAAAATTGATGGTGATACAAAAAGAATGCTACGTAGTTAATTAATTCTCACACGTCATGTAAACGAACTGAAGTATTAAAAGCGCTAAAATGTAATCATAATACTTATGATATTGGTTCAAAACTCGTTTTTGTTGGATTTTTTTTTAATTGTAAAATGTATGACCGAAACTCTGGAGTAATCAATCTAACCTTTTTAATTTTTTTCAGTACACTTAATCAAGAACAATCTCGTTGATCATAATAACCTCATACGAGTGTATCAAATCTCTCAAAAATCCGACATGTAGTCAACTTTGACAAGTGATGACTCGACTATAACTTATCGTATCGTTGTGTATATTATTGCAGGGGAGCCCAGAAGAAATAAAATTGTATGACATGGGAGTACGATCAGGGGCACTAGGGCTGATGTTAACAGCAACAACATTAGGGCTAATGTCCATAGCCATTGATCCATTGTCAAAAATGTTGGGTGGTGCAAGAATAACTTGGGGTCTTTTTAACTTTGTATTGGCTGCTGCTTTAATATGCACATTGCCTTTAACCAAGTTAGCCGAGAAAGCTAGAGAACATGCGCCTCTCGGAACGCTGCCTAGCAGCGGAGTTAAATCAGCCACTTTAGCTCTCTTTGCCGCCACTGGAATTCCACAAGCGGTCAGTTTGACACTCGTAACTCATTGTATTGATCTTTATCACAACTTATTATCCACAAAAAAAAAGAGAAGAGGTTATCTTGTCAATTTTCTTTGTTTTTAAAGAAGTTCAGTATACAAGCATATGCCTCCTTAAGCCTAGTTACATAATGCCTCGTCTCTCCTAGTCACTTGTTTATCTTTGGTTAAATTATTTCTCATAGTGAATTAAAAAAACTAAACAAATGATTAGGATGTAGAGAGTAACACTTAATACTTAAACTATTCGTAGATTATCAAACTTTACATGACTAATTATCTTGACAGGCTACTTATAGTATTCCTTTTGCATTGGCATCAATGTTCTCATCTGACTCTGGAGCTGGCCATGGTAAGATTAATTGTGCCCTACTAAACTCTTTTTCTTTTCAGATTCAAATAAATCACGTAGTACAATTATTAATCAAGCTTCTTTATATTTTTTTTTTATTATTTAGGATTGTCACTGGGGCTCATGAATTTGGCGATCTGTGTGCCACAAGTAAGTATTTGTCTAGTTTTATTTTTAATTATTGGGCACATAAATATATTACAAAATTGTTTTAATCTCATACTATAATTTATTACTCACCTAAGTAATTTATTTAAATTCTTTGTCGTCTTTGTTTTGTAGATGCTGGTGTCATTAATTAGTGGTCCTTGGGAAAACTTATTTGGAGGCGGCAACTTACCTACATTTTTACTTGAAGCTGGCTCTGCAGTAATTAGTGGTGTTTTAGCTCTGACCATAATTCCTCCCTCGAGCGCTAATGCGTGAGAGTGCCGGAAATTTATTTTTCATGACCTAGGGTCAAGAGCTCGATCAACTATGTTATTTTTAAAGCCTTGTATATACTTTGTTCGCAAGTAGATGATGAAGTAATTTATTTTTTAGATTACTAAAAAACAAGATGATATATAAGCTTAGTTTCATTGTTACACAAAATTGTATATTAGAGTTGTAAGTAAGGGTTTGCTCACTATATATGGTATTCTTTTGTATCCATCACTTTATGTTCTTTATAATGTCTACGGGATTATTTGTTGTACATTTATACTTTTATATTACCATATAATTATGAGTTCACATCTTATTTTTAAAGAAAAATATTTTACTCATAAATATTTTCCAAAACAAAATTTTGTGTGATGTAAACTCTCGATTGCAACTCAAACATATAAATATATTTTACAAGACAAGCTTGACCTAAATTGTGTAATAATCATGGAATCTTCCGATACTTTCCCAATGTGAAAGCGCTTTCGATTTTCCACTTATGAGAATGATCTTTCTGGGACATGAACTTAAGATCTAAGAATCATCAATCAACCTCTGAGATATACCATGTAAACGAACATTTCAATGAAAGTTGAAACTAATATTTGGAATCCAATCAATGGTTTAACATTCTAAAATAATACCGAGTACAATTCATATATTAAATTTGTCTACAACTTTATGATCAAATTATTTGTTAATAAATCTTTTTTTTTCCAAATTTTTTGTTTCATATAACGGATAAAGCTCTAGTGTTATAAATTTTGTTGTAACTATAAATTATTTTTTTCAACAATGCACGCAAGAATAAAAGTATTCCTCTTTTCTCTTTTAGCGATTTTAGACTTTTATCCCTTCCCGGGCTTTTTTATCTCACATCTCATTTCGTACAATGATGATTTCCTATGTAACACAACTTTCATTTTCACTAATATGAGAATTTTAAATTTGTACCTCCGTAATGTCCCGTTTAATCCAATTTATTATTCCAAATCTGTAAACAAAATAAGCCTAAATTATAAGTTACTAGTTTGAAACTCGTGCCTTGCACGAGATAATTAACTTAATTATAATGGAAAACAACGTTATAAGGGTTTTTTGTCGACATCATATGTCTAACCATTTGTTTACATATGCTTATAATATATCTTTCAAGTAAAATAAAAGATAACATACAAAAATGATGAATCTGTAAGAAAACACTTTGTTGATACTTTGTTTACATATCGACCATTTTATCGATATTTCTATGAGTTACCAAAAATGTTAAAACTTGAAAATTTTACATTTAACGTAATGTCATACCGCAGCACTGGACATCAAAATCCCCGCCCATCGCAACCAGCGAACCCATTTCATTAATGTGCACGTCCCCCTTGTGACATGGGTCACAAGAGACGAAACATAGGGGTGAAATTAAATAATCTCCCAACATGGCTCACGATACACAAATCTCAATCAAACTACCACAATCATCATATCATGCATCTCAATAGTCATTCATAAGACAACGATAAACATAATTATACTGAGTAGGGAAATCCCTCAATAGCACTTCCAATCAACAATAACAATCAAGGCAAACTAGAATTGCTCCTCGCCCTAAGAAGTCCCCACCTAGAAATTGAAAGTCCATAGACCTTAATTAGACTCCTCTAATTATTTACTAAATTACTTATTAATTTAGTTTATAATGATCTATGTAACATGCATGCAAATATAAAGACATTTATATAAAAGAAGAAATTTCCTCACATTGATATGGAAAATATATGGGCACAACAAGAACTCCTTCTTGTTGTTCTTGAGCTACAAATATGGATGAACACCAACAATCTCCAAAGTAGAAGATCTCCTCTAAGTTGCACCAAGATTAACCCAAATAATCTACTCTTATTATTAACTAGATAATAAGATAGATATAATACTACTAATATTATGACTATATTACTACACTAGTAATACTTAGTAAATATTAGTATATGAGAGTTTTAGTGAGAAGAAGGATTTTAGAAAGAAGTATGACAATTGCACAAAATAAAGTAGTGAAAAATGAACACAATTGCCCATTTTTAAAGCCATTTGGCCGGTCACTTTAGTCCATAAAGGACTCTTATTTTGCTTGATTTGTTCACATGCATTTGTGTGGAGTGTTGTAGTATATATGATGATTATTTCTACTTGTTATGTCACTTTCAATAAGTAACTAAAGAGTATAAATATGAACAACAATCATCACTATACTAACTACATACCAACCGGCCATGTTGGGCTAGTTGGATCCATTTTTGATTTTTGATATTTGTCTCACAAATACTTATTGATCATATGGTTAATTATCTTGTATAATTAAGTGTTAATTTGATCATATAACAATTATATGACTCAATTAAATAAATAATATGTACTTAACATTTTAAGTAATATTTTACCATTATATCAATATATAATGGGTCCCACAATGCTTAGTTAATTTATTTTACAACTCCTTGTAAATATAATTAACTAATTACCTCTATCTCAAAACCTCAACTAATTTAGTAATTTAACGATTAATTACTAAGTTAAATCTTATTTAATCGTATTAAAATAAGATATAAATTTATTAGTCAATTATCGCATAATTGAAAAATAAGCTTAATTGAATTTGAGTTCTTAACTCAATTTCTAACAATTAACTCTCGTACATATCGAATATATGTAATGTACTAATTAACTGTATCGTATACAAATAATTAGTTACTATTTGGATTTCATCTTTAGGTGTGACCGAAAGGGATCAGTTGATCACCGCCGTCAAACGACAAAACGTCAAACTCTAGTTAGCCAACCGTTATTGATTTACGTTAATCAACTGACTAATCATATATATAGTCAATAATTATCCCAATTATATTCCATAATAAGATTTATTATGTGGCGCACTATTGTGGAGGACACCTACTCCAACAGAAATCATATACAATAATCTAGTATCAAGATCTATTCTCAATTGATCCATTCCCAACGACTACCCAGAATAGGGTTTCCTATAATTTACTCAACTGTACCAAACTTGACTAAAGATGACTGACACTTACTAGCACGATTGATGTGAAAGGAATATCCTTAATGCTCAACGACAACGATTACTTGCTTGGAGATGATTATAGTGATTAGGGGTGAACAGAGGTGTGATTAGGGTAAATGCGAAATGATTAGGAAAACCGTCGAATATGATTTTATAACCCTCAATCATTTTAATCAAAACAGCAAATACACAAACCCGATCGGGACACTCGGCCGAGTGTTTAGATACTCGTCCGAGTGTTTTGCTAACTCGATCGGTGCCACCTAGGCAGAAGCCTGCCTAGGACACACACCTGACATACTCGGTCGAGTACGGCCTGCTCGACCGCGTACCCAGCTATCAGAATACGTCGTATTACACACATAAATTAAGAAAATGTTAGTCTTTAGTTACATGCAATTTTTTATCTTTGAATATATAATTCAGTATTTTCACCAATCTCATTGTTTAAATTACATTTTATTTCTAACACGACTTTTAATATGAAATGGAGGGAAGAATTAAATGTATAAATAGATGTAAAATACTTTCCCTGGTGCGATTTTGATTAATGGTTCAAAATTATGATAATTTGACTCAAATGTTATGAGGCATAATAGTTATTTATATTTGAAATAAAATTGATCGACTTACAATCTAGTCATCTCCATGACCCCATGGTGCTGAACCAACCATCGATCGACTTACAATCTAGTCATTTCGAGACGTCACCTCATTGAGTGACTAGGGACAAAATACTAAGTTCATCCTGTTCACTTGAATTGGGTTCAACCTTTTTTTCAACCAATTCGGATAAACAAAGTATTAAAATTTAGTCAAACTAAATAATGGAGTTTTTAATGAAACTCTAACAATGAATGCGATTATCAAATATTTGGAAAAAATTGATACGCTATCAATAATTTCATATCTTATAATCTTTAGCAAGTCAGGGGTTACATATTCTATCCCCATTGAAATTGACATGACTATCATTGTTCAGCCTGACAAAAAGCCATGGCTAATGGCTTAGCAAGACTTGCATCTTTCCCATCGTTCTGATTGCTTTTCTCGTGTCTAGTAATCTCTTATTACATTAAAACTGTCTGAGTATCGTGCTTAGGTTTGAATCTAGACTTAGGACTCTTGGCCTAAAGGTAGCTCCCACTGTTTTACCAGTATAATGGGATAGGATATACAGCTATATGAACTATTTCTAGTCCCTCCAATACTGTCGAATCCAAGCTACTTTCAATTCATATGCATCATCATATGACGCAATGTACTCCATTTCCGTTGTTAAATCCGCGATGATAAACTGCCTGGAACACTTCCAGCGGATACATGACATTTCTAATTGAAAATGTCACTCCTACTTGGAACCTTTCCAATAGTATTTTCTGTTTGGAACTCTTCCAACAGATAAATCTTCTATGAAACACAGTCAGTTCGTGATTTCAAATCACTTTGATCAGTTTGAAAACTGAAGTCTGTGTAACCCTTACACGCAACTCATTTTAAACTCCAAACACATGGAACATATCTTTTAGTCCTTCGCAAGTACTAAGGATGTTCTTTATGGCTATCAAGTGACTCTCACTTGGATTTGATTGCAAATGATTCGTCATACTCAAAGCATGCGAAATGTCGGATTGAGTATACATCACAGTGTATATAATTGATCCCGCAGCGGAAGCAAAAGGACTCAATTATGATGTGTTCAACTTCCTTGAATTAGTCAAAGATCTTATCAATATAAAATTTTTGACTCAATGCTAATATCTTTTTAGATTTATCTCCATAAATCCAGATATCTAAAAGATGTATTCTACTTCTCCAAAATCTTCCATCATCTAAAATGATCAATAGGTCTCCACATATAAGACTGATGAAAACCATATTACTCCCACTAAACTTCATGTATAAACATAATTCCTCGAGATATCGAGAAATATTTTATGACATGATTGACACACTAATTCCAACTCTTTAGTGCTTACTTAAGACATCATCTTAAGCTTGCAAATTAACTTAGGATAGTAAGGGATCTAGAACCCAAAGGTCATATAAAAAGATTAAATCTTCTAGAATCGTTATTCGAGAGAGAAGGCCCAGTACCCAGGTTCTTGAGGTCCAATTGACATCATACTATTATGATATGCTGTAATCGCTAAGTATATTCGAATGGATTAAAGAATTAAGGTTGGTGAAAAACTCTTTGCCTACCAAGTTATCTTTGAAAACATTTTAATGTTCATCCATGCAAATTTCGATCTTAAAAATCAATTTACATTGAAGAGGTCGTACTTATTCAAGTAAAATTTACCAGGTCACATACCTGACCATCATGCATGGAGTCCATTACGAATCGTATGACTCTAAGCCATATCAAGAAGTTGGGACTAAAAACAATCTTTTATAAGTCGCATATTAGAATTCATCACTATAAAGGAGCGATAAAA
>JAIUZE010006495.1:0-37387 GCA_022085475.1 Heliosperma pusillum | reverse complement strand
TTTGATCTTTATTTGATTTGTTGAAAGATGAAAAGTTGTTTGTGAGTAAAGTGGAGTTGGAGTGCCGTGTAATATAGAGCAAAATAGTGAGTTGGGTTTTGAAATTGTTGTTATGGAATTGACTCGGTATAATAATTATATTACCGTAATTAATTAGATATTAAGTTAATTGAATTAAATATCAAGATATGATGTTATTGTAATGAAAAGAAAGAAAATATCAAGGTCTAAGAGAGGAGGGAAAACCGTGTGGTTTGGTGAACAATCGGGTCTGATTTATCGATTTGCGTAATTTAAACTGACGGATCGATAAAGTAACAAATATCTAAGATATTTGTATTAGTTTAATCGAAACAATTAAAATATCTCAAGTGAGTGGAAAAACGATGACATGGGCGTGTGACTCATGCCAAAGTCGAGTTTCGGGTTTGTTTCGGGATTTACGATGACTCGGGAATAGTTAAATGATGTTCGGGATTAAACCGTAAAAGTTATTCTTTAAATTCCGAATAAATTCAAAATAATTATATTAAATTATGCTAAATCTAAATAAATCTTAATAAAAATAAATTAAAATTTATTATTTTTCAAATATAATTTCGGTCTTTAAAATTACGAGGCGAGTCGGGAAAAGTCAACGAAAGTCAAAGTTGACTAAAAAGTCAAGAAAAGTCAATGATGACTTAAAAGTCAAGAAAAGTAAATGACGACTTAAAAGTCAAGAAAAGTCAATGACGACTTTAAAAAAGTCAAGAAAAGTCAAAGACGACTTAAAAGTCAAGAAAAGTCAAAGATGACTAAAAACGGTCTTTTCATGAAATCTCTCAGAAATTCCAAATACGAACGCGGAATTTCAAAATACGACTCGAAACAATAAATTCTATTTTAAAAACTTAAGTTCTACTGAAAAGTGTTAGTAAATATTTTTACTAGAAAAATTGGGTACTTTTCGGGTTGTTACACACTTAGCATCTTGTTAGCCTTGGTTTTAACCAGTCCAAGCAAGACTATTCTATGTTCAAGATGAATCAAGATAATTCTTTTCTACTTATTCTAATCTATGTTGGTGATGTACTCATTACTGGCAATAATGAGTTGCAGATCAAACAAACAAAACAAAGTTTGAATGAGAAATTTACTATAAAAGACTTCGGGTATATAAGGTATTTTCCAGGATTGGAGGTTGTAATAAATGAAATAGGCGTCCTCTTAAATCAAGGGAAATATGTAATAGACATTGTGCAAGATATGGGAATTGCAAACTGTATCAATAATGACTTTTCGATGCCAAAAGGATTAGACCTGAGCATAGATCAAGGAGAATTATTACCAGGTCCAAAGGTTTATAAGAGACTAGTATGAAGGTTACTACTTCCTCCATTCAACTCCACTCTACCAAAAAAAAATTTCTAATTTGCCGAGACGAGTTTTGCACGTTAAATATCGTTAGCTACGTGTTTGCAAAAATTATAAAAGTTAGATATTAATAATGTACTCGTAAAGACGAATCAAACAAGATCACACATGAATATATTTTTTACTTATATATTGAGAGAAAATTGCAATTATATGATCACTTGTGAATAGTGTACAAAAAAGAAAGTGGTAGAGTGGAGTTGAATGGAGGAAGTATATCTACACCTTACAAGACCAGATATTTCATATTCTGTGCAAAATATCAGTCAATTCCTGTCTCAACCAAGGTTACCTCATATCAATGCTGCAATTCATGTCATCAAGTATCCAAAAACTACTGTCAATATGAGGTTGTTATATCCATATTATTCTAGCTTACAGTTAACTGCCTACATCAATGCAGATTAGTCACAATGCACCTTCAGCAACAAATATTTGACAGGGTGTTGTGTTTTCTTAGAAAATGGCATTGATTTCTTGGAAGACGGAAAAGCAACCAATAGTTTGCAAGAGCTCCAGTGAGGCTGAATACGAAAGTATGGCATACACCTTAGGAGAGCTTGTATGGTTAACATCCTTACTTAAGGACATGAGAAAAGTGGTTCGAACTCATATTCCATTGTTTTGTGACAATAAAGCAGCCTAACACATAGCCAACAATCCCTTTTTCCATGAATGGACTAAACATCTCAATGTAGATTGCTATTTCGTTCGAGAAAGAAAAAACAGGAAGGCTTCTTATTAACTCGACATGTGAATACACATATGCAACTAGCAGACATTTTCACAAAACTTCTTGGAGGTCAGCAGCATAAATGTCTCTCACTCAAGCTTGGACTTTAGATGATTCTAGCTTAAGGGGGGATGTGAAGATATCAACAGCATACAAAGGCTGATTATAAGTCAACTAGTATATAAAGAGATGAACTAAGATTATTATGGTATACCCTTTAATAATCAAAACAGAAATACAATATTATTTCTCTCTATAATAACTAATAAGTCGAATACTATTTCTATCTGGCTCTAGTAATTTAGAGTTTATTATAATCATTTCATTAATACATTGAAGCTCCTGTAATAGAGTTTATCGATTGATCTAAGTTTCACAACTTTTTCTAACATGTTTATCATAGGTATAACGGACATTCAATGATGCTTCTAGACTGTTGCTCTCATGATTTAAATTTTTATGCTATTACCCTTAGATATTTTGCTAGAATTTACAAGACACACGTGCTTGAGTTTTGTAGATTACATGAGAGATTTTAAAAGGAGAAACTTAGAGAGATCGCAATTAATTTTAAGAGATACATACATAGAGTTGGAAAACGATCAGGTGTTGTGGATAGAGTAAGTCTGGTACTTAGGGGCGAACCCAAACTTTAGAATTTGGTGTATAAAAAAAAACAATCCTCGAAACAAACTGTTGATCGATCAAAATTTACGATATCGCTTATAATAAGCCCATACATTTCAAGTCTTTGATATTTTTTTTATATAAAATTTCTATAGCTCTTCAACCCCTATTCAATTGCTCAATAAAAGTAACAATAAATCAACATTTGAACACAATAACAGTAAAATTCATGGAAAAAAACCATCACAATTTAGGTTGTGAAATGAACAACACATGTTCTACATGGAGATTTTGATCAATACCATTCCAAGAGCAACAAAAAATAAATAATATGTTATGGGAATTGTGATGTTAAATGAGAAATAATTGATGGAGTTATTTACTCATATGTCCAGAATATTGTATACTGATTAATCCTTTATGGCTACAATCTTCTGCTAGAAGCTGCTTGTGGTCTTAGTTCAAAACGAGTTGTGATTCGTGTAGTATTAGTCAGTCATACAGGGTCACACACTAAATGAGTTTTGGGCAATTATATAATTAATATCGATTAATTATTAAGGGAATAAGAATGATAAAATATTATTCTTATTATACTTTCCTTTTCCTAGATGGTCTAAGATTCTCCTTGAACTCCATATATATAGAGATATAAGGAGAGATGTTTATGATCAGGTTTTCAGAAGAACAAAAATCTCAAGGGAGTAAAAGGAAGAAAATTGCTCATAAGTTTGTATTAGCATACACACTCATATTGTGTGGATACCGGTAGAAGCACAACACTTGGAGCGTTATTGTGAGACGATCTCACAAATTATATTATTATTAAAGAAGTTACCATTTACGTTTTATTAATTATACTTCTTATTATTAGCATCTTATTGGAATTCTTCTATATCCAGGTAAGTTTGCTAATCACCCATTTTGTTTAATCTTAATGCTTAATATGCATATAAGATCTTGATAATTATGTAATTCAGTTCTCTTGAACTCGTTACAAAACCCTTCAGTGGTATCAGAGTGAACATAGTATTAGATTAAAAGGTTGCACCTTACCTTTAGATACAATTGTTGTATATATGTGATTGTTCTAGGATGGTAAGATTGAGGTTTTCTAAAATTAAATTAGTTCAATTATATATGGAATTGTTGTGTGTTGTTTAATATTAAATGTAGGGTTGTATCATGTATGATGTTGTATTGTATCGTAATATTAGATGTTATGATGAATTTCATTAATTTGATTAGAAAAAACCCTAATTTGATTAGAAAAAACCCTAATTTTATTGATTTAAGAAAACCCCTAATTTGTTGTTGGAAACCTAATATTAAGATTGTCTTAAAATCCCAATTTGATTGGATCTAATTAGATTAGATATAAAACAAACCCTAATTTGATTAGGTGATTAAATTTTTTAATTACATTTGTAATGTTTTAATTTGAATAAAAAAAAAAGTATTCACGCGATACTGTTGACGTTCACTATTCACGTGCGCATTTTCGAAAAGTTTCTGTCCACCAGTCTCGATTGTCGAATTTTGGCTTAAAAATAGTGTTTTTCGAGTGTAAACGACGTTCTAAACAAGACTACATAGTAAGTCGGTGTATTTAAGCCTAAATCCGACGTCTTGACAGACTTTCATGTCCTTTTTGGTTAAAATATTATGATTTTGATTATTCATAATTCTTTTTGGGATTTAATCAATTTGAGTGGTTAATTGTTACAATGGTTGTATTGATTTATGTTTGAATCGTTATTTGGTGTATGCATACCCGGTTATGATACGACCGTCTACATATGTGACCATGTTATTAACTTTTAGCATAAGATGTTAAAAACTACAGTTATGAATAATTGTTGACGATTATGAATCGTTTTTGGGTTTCTGTATATGAATCGTTCTAATTTACAATTACTTGTGTATTATATTTTTTACATGTAGTCTATACAAATAAAGTGAAGCGTTGTGTAATAATTAGAACTGATAGATTCCCTTGTACCAGTTTTCCTAAGAGAACTAACGCCATGTTTAGGGCCTTTGTCACGTTTAACTCAAACTTCCCTCAATTAATATATTAAGTAACGTTTTTCCAAATTAAGGACTGTAAATACTTATATCGCTGAAAGTATTGTCTGTCAAAGATCGAGTACTCCTTCTATGTAAGTTGAACATGTAGGTAACAGTTACCCATACGTGAGATTTGGTAGTGGAGACTGTGTTTTCCTTGGACCTGCCTTGATTTCTTGGAAAACAAAGAAGTAGAGGACAGTAAACAAGAGTTCCATAGAAGCTCAGTACAGAAGCATGTCTTCCACTACAAGTGAGATTGTCTGGTTAGCCTCTCTATCTCCTACAGGACATAGGAGTGGAGGTTATGACTCTTATACCTTTGATGTGTGACAATAGAGCGACTAAGCACATAGCTAACAATCCAGTCTTTTATGAGAGGACCAAACACCTCAATGTTGACTGCCATTATGTAATGGACAAGAAAGAAGAAGGTTTTTTTGCTCACTCAGCATGTTACCTCAAACCTGCAATTAGCTAATATTTTCACAAAATCCTTGCGAGGCTAGCTGCATCAATTCCTCTGTCACAAGCTTGGACTTGAAATGTTTGTTACACAGTCCAGCTTGAAGGAGATGTGAAATATAGGAATTGAGCTTAGAAGAAGTAGTTAGTGTCGGTTAAGAAGTTAGTTAGAGCTAAAGTTAGTTAGAGGCAAAAACAGAATCCTAACTAACTATCTAATTCTAACTAATTATCTAAAAACTCTAGCTTACTATATAAGTCAATGCTTAAACATAGAATGACAAGTTAAAAATCTCATAATCAATAATATACATTCCTACTACTTTCTATCTCTAAATTCTCCATTCAATACTAATCGTCTATATCAGCAAGATTTGATCAAACATGAACGATCAACAATGATCAACTTCATACTATCTAGAACCTTATCTTTGAGACAAGCACAATTATCCTGATAATTGAGTCTAGTAGTCTTGATAGATACACTTAGGTATCTGAATTATAATTGCCCTTTCACATACGCAAATATTTTGAGAATGTGCTCCTATTTTAGTTCTTTATTCACTCCATTAAAGTAAGTGTTGAACTTAATAGGGCTCGTTTTAAGACCAGAAGAGTGAGAGTGTAACACCACCATTTACCTCACCATGGTAAATAAAGTTGCTATCAACTCGGTTTTTCGTGGTACTGTATTTGTAACCGAAATAATATCGTTAGGATGTGCTAGGGGAAATAATGTGGGTTTTCATGTGATAATTATGGGTTCTTACCAAAAAAAAAAAAAAGAAAGAAAGTACTCCCTTTATTTCACTATAATATTCTTGTTGCTTTTTGCCACAATATTGTATGGTAGAGAAACATGTGGCTTTTATTTAAGGAGGGTGTGTCGGGTAATAAGTGGGGTAATATTAGCCACATATTTTGTGTAAAAAAAAACGAGGAGGATTTAGATAAAATTCCCAAATTTGAAAGAAAGATCTTAGTAAAATAAGAGTATGTATATATATTGTGAAAGTGACAATCTGTCCGCTTAAGTTTGCTCAATAGTTAAATGAGGCCCCTTAATTTTCAATTGTATCAATCAAACCCTTTAAGTTTAACATAAAGTGAAATTCATCCCCAAGTTTTATTTTCACTTAAATATCAACAACAATCCATTTTATATTTATTTTAAACAATTAATAACACATAAAAATTACTAATTTTAACTTTAATAACTTATATAAAGGTAATTATTCATCGAAAGGATAAGCTTACATCCATCTTTAATAAACAAAATAAGTATAAGATATAGTTTTATGAACTATTTTTACACTTTAATAAATAGTCTAACAATTCTAAAATTATCTGAAAAACTCGCTATTACAATTATATATTGTATAAAAGTTGTAAGGTCATATAATTAAATTTTATATTTAACTAATTGGATTATAAACTGAATTTTGATGGAATATTCATGAAAAATCAAGCAATGGGACGGGGTATAATTTCACTTTTGATTAAAGTTATGAGGCTTAGTTGGTACAAATAAAACCTAAAGGGTCTAATTTCACCATTGAGAAAAGTTAAGGGGGGTAAATTGGCACTTCCGCGAATATAATATACTCCCTCCGTCCCAGTCAATTGTTATCCTATTCCTTTTTAGGGTGTCTCAGTCATTTGTTGTCCTTTCTATTTTAGGACGGTTTTCAATGAATAATTTGATCACCCAATAAGACTATTGTTCACTTGTCATCCACTAATTGGAACAACAAATGGCCCCCTACTCTTTCCTTGGTCTTTGTGCCAAATGAAAGGACAAAAATTCATTGAGAAGGGGGAGTATACAGTAAAAGTGATATCCTAAAAAAAATTAACAATGATATAAGCTTTAATTACATAAATGTATAGTATATAGCTAACCTTAATATTATCACAAAGTTTTATTTAAAACGGACATTATCCATCGTAAGGTTAAGACGGGTAAAATAAATACCAAATTACCACACTTGCTACCTAGCTAGGATAACAAAGTATTGTCCTTTTTTTGGCAAAGATGAGAACATTAAATAAAAGAGGAAATGAGTTTATGATACATCGAGGGGGGGGGGGGGGGGGGGGGGGGGGGGGTTCGGAGTTAAGTGGTGTAGATGTAACACCCGCAAATGTACCCTATTTTAATAGTAAAAATATTTTACGGATACTTTTCAGCGAAATTTAGTTTTAGTTTAGAATTAAATTTCCCATTTCGAAATTAGAATTTCCGAGTTCGTATTTGGATATTACGCGAGATTTCAAGTGAATCCCGTCTTAAGACGTCTTTGACTTTTTTTGACTTTTTCCACTTACTCTACATATACTCCCTCATAACCTAATTCACTCACACAACTCATTTCTTTCTTCCTCACTAAGAAAACCCCATAAAAACCTAGCTTCCAATTCTTCCAAGCTTAGAATCGTCATAACTCGTTCATTTCTCGCTCAAATTCACGTAAGTTTGTCTTATTCTTTATCTCTCATCTTCCTCTATCCGTATTGGTAATAAAATTACCGTCTTTCTCGCTTTTCAAAATTTCCGTCTTTCTCAAGGTGAAGTATATTCATCTTTTATTAACTATTTGTAGGTGGTGACCTTCAAGATCCCGATAAAGACTACTTCTTGAATGAAGAGGACCTTGACGCGGAGTGAAAACGTAATAAGGTAACGGTGAAGGGTTACTCGATATCATTTACGTGTTTTACGTGTTTTCTATGCTAGGAATCGTATTTAGGATATGATTAGTAAGCTTAGAAATGGTGTTGATGATGATACTTGTTGTTGGTTGAGAATTGATATGAGTATGAATGATTTATGATAATAATGGATGATAGTTAATTGTTAATTCTTAGTGAAACATGTTGTTTTCGTGTGAAATTGACCCCAGCCGGCCGACCGGCAGCCGGTCAGCCTACCGGCTGGGGCAGTGGCTGTATATTATTGTTGTTACGTGAAGTTTTATGCATGATATTGATCTCAGCCGGCCGACTGGCTGAGACACCTCAACCTTCCTCCTTGTTTTTCTCATATACCCTTGGTCCCAGCCGGGTAGCCGGCAGCCGGTCCCCTTGACCGGCTGGGACACACTGATATTTCACTTGGTTTTTCATATGATACTTGGCGTCAGCCGGGTGGCCGGCAGCCGGTCCACCTGACCGGCTGGCACCTGCTGGACTTCCTTTGTAAATCTTGTTTACGTTTTCATTTATAATATTTCCGATGGTTCATTTATCGTATAAATTTACGGAATGACTTTAAATATTAATGTTCTGAATATATGATATTTCACTCGCTGGTATCGCATGTTTTGTGACGGTTTTTGGTATGTCCCACTTTGAGTCGGTTTTTACAAATGTTACGGTTTGAGCACTATTTTGTTATGTGCTTTGTACTCTCATTCCCTTGGCTACCTCCACGTTCGTAAGGCTGGAATGTCGGAACAGGGATGTATCTTACTGCTTAATTGCATTTGTTAGTGGGCATACGAGGACGTTGTTGGGAGGCGAACGCATTGCGTTGATCGACCCGGGCGTCAAATGTTGTGTACTTGCGAGGGGGTGTTATTTGCATGTAGCGTACCGCTTGTTTGACCGGCTTGAGCTCTTTTCCGCCTCTTTCGTGAATTATTCTACCGAATTTTGGGTACTCGGCGTCATTTGATTGACCGAGTCTTGGATGCGAAACGTTTATCGCATGTCGAACTGGAAAATGCGATTCCGGGATTCTGGCCAGATTTAGACTAGGACCGTATTATTATCGTCGTCCTACCGGAGGAAATTAGTCTACATATACGAAATGTGATCGTGTATGCGTTCAGGGAAATGTCATCTCGTGGATGCCTGTTAATCATACTTTCCATGTACACGATGCTAGTGCGTTTCATTTACCGTGAGAGATGTCGTCTTTATGTTGTTGTACTTGAATGCGTGATTTCATGATTGATTATTCATGATTATTGCATGACTTGGCATGGTTGTTTGTCGAGTCTCAATCTTATCAAACTTATACCGCTAACGGTGAGATGCAAGCCCTAGTGAGCGTATTCGGTTGCCTAAGAGTGTCTTCCCCGAGTCTTTGTATAACATGATGGATTTGGATTTGTATTCCATATGCTCTTATCTTTAATTATCGAATTGCCTATCTATCCTTATCGTATTTTCACATGTATATCTATATATGCATGCTTCTACTTTTGTATTTCCTTTTATGTAAGTTTAATGTGATATGGCTGGGAGAACCCGGAGTTACTCCCCACTGACTGTGGCGTTCATGTTTTTCATGGATGAACAGGTTGCTTGATTTGGATGGCTTTTTGCTTGTGGTATTTTGGGTTCGGGTGTGAGCTAGCGGGCGTTGGCCTGGATGAATCACCTCTAGACGATTTTTATCTAGTTGCTAACAACTTTGTCTTTTGTTAACACTTTGAGAGACTACGTCTCTTGTAGTGTATTCTATTTTTTTTGTAATTATTGACACTCCTCGTATTTCTATCTTGCATGTATAAAAGTTTTTAAAATACTGTATTTTCCGCTTTATATATCTCATGCTTGTTATGTTTTATTTCCGCATTCGCGAGGGTTGTAACAATAATAGCCACTTAATGTGCTACACAATCCACAATTAAGATTAGATTAGGGTCACCAATTTTGAGCCTTTTACAATCTATATGACAAGTAATTTCTAGTTTAGGTCAAGAATATAATTACCTTTGATTGGTATGGCATAACCATTGACCAAGTACAGACATAAAAAGATACAACGCTTGCTTAATTCACAAAAGTGAAACACTTGTGTAGTACACTAAGGTTGATACTATATTCTTATTTAGAGGTCGTGTACATAATAATTTTTATTAAAGTATACCTCTAAATCCAAAACTAGATTGAACACATTATAACCTTTATATGTCTCTATAGAAATAAAACTACAATAATTATATTTCCCTTGTAGGTCGACATTTAATCATGACTAGTCGTGTCAGGAATCAATATTCATGTATCGAATACATTGATGAGAACCATAATAGGTATGTAATACCCAAAAATTGCATTTAGCAAAATAAATGTTGATCATATAGATATTATAGGTGAAAGTACTATTAGGTGTAGTACACCGAATTTCTCCAGAAAACTTGAGGCAGATTCTTTTCTAGTGTCTTACACTGTAATATTAGAATCATCAAAAGTTGGGTTCGACACCTTGCTTGGGTTTGAATTTGCTATTCAAAATAGCCTTGTCTTTTTCCCTCGTCTTGTGCCAACCTACTCTTGAACCTCGTCTTATTCTTAACAATTAAGAATAAAACATCCCTCTTAGAGCTCCCACTCACTTTCATGAATCACTACTTAGACAAGTAGATTAGAATTATTATGATGACTATTCTTCATTTATTTCATTCATGGTTTTACCTTCAAAAAGGATAAACCTTTAATGAAGTGACTACGGTATTTGGTTATTCACGATTTTAAATAAATCGAGAAACATAGTCGTCCCAACTGATTTGGCCTCTTTTGAGGTAAGCCTCGATAAGGAGCATTATAACGACATCCAAAAATACAAACATTTTCTTTGGAGAAAAAAGATTGATGTACCATTGTTATAAGAAGACGTCACTAAAAATCAAAACGTTTTTGACTAAGTGTGACTTATTCATATACTCTTCATAAGAGACATTTGCAATGGTGAATATGAGGATCAAAAGATAAATTTAATTTTGTCTTTAGCTATGGTGGTTTAAACGGAGATTTAGATCGCAATAAAAAATGTTACCGTATAAATTAATGGAAACTCCTTTCCACGATTGAACGGATTTACAAGTTTGTAGAAGGATAAAATATTTGTCATTGTGCGAATAAAATAACTATCAACGGAAAATTAACATTCATTCCTTATATAAAATTCACTTGTAAAACAATTTTAACAAGTCACTCATATAATGACCCGTCACGAAAATATATAAGTGATTTTGAAACCCGCATTTTAGATAAAAAATGAACATGTTATGTTACATTTTTGTAATAAACGATAAGTCAACATTTTGACTAATTCTACCCCTAGAACTCTCGGTCGACGAATTTCTACCAAATTCATCTCCTAGTCCCGGGATAACACTTATCCCGTTGAGTCCAGCCCAATTTAGGCGTGTGATCGCATCACCCTACTTACCCGAGGTAAAAAGGGTCCATGTTGTGGTTGCCCTAATGAACACGGGGTTCATAGGTGCTTCAATTGGTAAGGATAAATCTCAATTTCTTTTAAGTTATGTGAGAGGTCTTGTCAATTTAGTTATTAATTCCCTATAAGTGAACTAAATCGGTGAATTTTGAATAACGTTGATTTGACAATTGAGAAATAAAGATGCATGTTGGCGATTTTAGCATGAGCGGAAAACATAACGCAAGCAAATAATAAATCCTAATATGGCCATCTAGCTAATCTAATTAACTAGACGATTACAAAATCGGAAACCAACTCCTTGACCCCTTGCCTCTTCATGGAACACGCTTCAAAAAGGCACCGTCTTTTGGAACACCGACTTCGGGAATCTCCGTCTTCATAATAATTAATTAAAAAAAGATACAAATAAAATTCCTATTTTATATTTGATCTAGAAAATGAAATGAAATTATTACAAACGGCGATACGAGCTCGTAAATAAAATTATAACCGAATCGGTATTACCTTACATTACGGGTAATACTGATTAAAAAATCTAGGCCATACTAGGTACAATTTGCATTAAAAATTAAATAAATGACATTCATTCATTCAACACTAAAAACATAAATTAAATGCTGTAAAAATCATGTCGAAATCGCCCTTTACACTTATCATGCTCATTCTAGCTCGTATTTATGGATTGTATCGATTTTTAACCATTAAAAAATCAATAATCAACACTTAAATCGTATTTAAGCTCAAAATAATTATCTAAACAGATTTAGCCCTCAAAATTAGTCCCCACTAATTTTGTTTGTAATTAATTAGTTTGAATTGATCGTATTTGCTAAATATAGAGGTTTAATCACAACATTTATGAAATAAACCCAAAATAAAATATAAACCTCATAAAAATTTGAAACCAAAAAATTTGTTCATTCTGGAACATTTTCAGGAACTACAAAAACCAAAAATATTTGCCCAAAAATTTAGAATTAATTTTATGAACAAATAGACTTGTACTTATCGGTTTAATCAAATAAAAAACAATAAATATAGTAAAACAGTGAAAAAAATTACAAAATTTCACCAAGATGATATAAATAAGATTATAAAATGTACCAAAAATTTTCAAGACCACAAAAGGATTTTTCAGTTTTATGAACATAATAATCTCACTTTATCGACTTTTATCTCATAAAAATCAATAATCATGCAAAACTTAATTAAAAGTCACGAAATTTTAATATTCAAACAATTAGACAACTTGTAGTTCTCATCAATTAAACAGCCCAAATAAAATGATTAATTAGGCCTAATTAAAAAGTCTTCTCTAGGGTTTCCTATGAGAGCCTTCGTCTAATCTCCGTCATTAGTTCGGTCCTTGGTGTTTGAAGGTCTGCGTCTACAATACCTTCGTGGGTTACACTAATCCTCTTTCACTAAGCAATAACTAAGCATGGAATCGAGTGACGAGGACAATCGAAGGAGGGGTAAAGGGATTATGGATGAAACAGAGGAATTTGTTTGGGATGCATGAGATAATGAGAACGTGACGAACATGACCGAATTTCTCCCAGTGGGAAGGATTTGGTCTCAAAAGGCTATAAACACGAAGGTTGCCATAGACACGATGACGAAACTGTGGAATACGAAAGGTACGGTGATAGGCAATATTATCGATGTTAAGAATAAAATATTTGTGTTCAAATTCGATAATGAAGTTGATAAAATAAAAATCATGGAGGGACAGCCGTGGCACTTCGATAAGTTTATTTGGTGCTTTAACGACCCAATCTGTGATGGGAAAATAACTGAAACACCATTGTACCATGTATCCATCTGGGTGAGGGTATATGACTTGCCCCTAAGAGGACGATCAAACCTGGAGAATGTTCGACGTATAGGGATGCAACTGGGAAGCTTTATTTGTATAGATGAGGTTCAGATGCCTGAACTAGAAAGAGCCATTAGGGTTCGAATTGTCCAGGATGTGAGAAAACCACTACGAAACTCGATAACTATCAAGATGGGAAGTGGAGAATCTTTAGAGTTTGAAGTGAAATATGAGCGGCTACCAACCTACTGTTATGGGTGTGGCATCTTAGGACATGGGGAAAGGGACTGCGATGACGGTCCATACGAAGAAGGAGAATTGAGGTTTAGTGAGGGGCTACGAGCATCGCCTTGGAGGGCTATCAAGACCGCGGCGGATGCAGGAGCTAAAGGGGCACGATCTCTGAAGGCGGTCTTTAATGCAGAGCATAAAAAAAGAGAAGAGGAAACGATATCTAGAATGATTTCAAAGATGCAAGAGATATCATTTAAACCAAAATACAAGAAATGGAGTGACAAAACCTTGGAGCAAACATGGAGAAGGAGGGATGGGTTAGGGGGGAGATGGGTGCGGACTCTTTATGTGAGGAGGAGAATAGGGAGGTGAGTACTTTGAATGAGGAGATTATGGAATTGGGTAGGGTTGTGGGGAAGGAGCAGGGGACGACACATGAGAACATGAGGGACAAGGGGACGACACATGAGAACAGGAGGGACAGGGAGCAGAGTACAGGAGGAAAACATGATACAGAAGGAGGGGTAAGGGGTGGTATTAAGAAGTGGTCAAGACAGGAGAGGGGGGTCGGGGATGGAAAAGGGTGAGGTAACTTGCAACATGAAACTTGGTGGGGGAGAGAGTGGTGTGAAACGCGGTAGAGAGCCTGATGAGGGGGTGGAAATGACGGGGACATCAAAGTGGCGTAAAATCATGGATGTGAGTTCATCCGAGGCGGAGGTTGAGGGAGCTCAACACCGCCGGGCACAATGAATTTCTTAAGCCTAAACTGCAGGGGGTTGGGCAACCTCACTGCGGTAGGCGGTTTCCGTGATCTTATACGGAAAGAAGCCCCCGCAGTTGTCTTTCTCTCCGAGATCAAGCTTAGCGGTGAAGAATTTAGGAGAGTTAGGGCATGCTTGGATGAATACGAGGGGATGGAGGTAGATAGTGTGGGGAGGTTGGGAGGGCTAGCGTTCATGTGGAAGAAACATTTGAAATGGGTTTTAAAATCAGCGTCGGTACATCATATGGATTTTGAGATTCAGGAAGGGGTAGGGGCATGGAGAGCTACGGGTTATTACGGGTGGCCGGCTGTTGGCGACAGATATCTCTCATGGTAACTTCTTAGAGAGCTTAGGACGCAGAGCGCAGGGCCATGGGTGTGCATTGGAGGCTATAACAAAGTTCTTTTTTCTACGGAGATAAAGGGGGGCCAGCGTGCAGAATGGCAGATGAATAATTTTAGGGAGGCGGTTGATGATTGTGAGCTTAGGGATGTAGAGTTCGAGGGGTATGCTTTTACCTATGATAACGGGCAGGAGGAGATGGATAATAGACAATGTAGGCTCGATAGGGCTCTTTGCAATGAAGCGTGGATAGATCTTTTCTCGAGGGCGAAACTTATTCATTTGAACAGAGAATGGTCTGACCATTCCCCAATCATGCTGAAACTGGACAAACGGGAGAATGTAACAAGTGTGCAGAACAAATTATTCAGGTTTGAGCAAGTTTGGGTAGGGGAGTCTGGGTGTGAAGATACGGTGAGGAAGGCCTGGGATGAGGGAGAGGATGAGCTGGTGGTGCAGTTGGCTAGATGTGCAGAGAAGCTACAACGCTGGAAGGGAATTAGTATTGGTAAAATCCTGCGCGACTTAAATAAGAAAAGACGGAGACTAACCCAACTAAATGAAGGGGGTCGATCGAAGCGAGATGTGAAGGAACGAAAACAGATTGTGAGGGAGATTGCGAGGCTACTGTACCAAGAAGAGGTGTTTTGGAGGCAAAGATCTCGGGCATTATGGATGAACGAAGGGGACCGTAACACGAAGTATTTTCACAGGAAAGCGGGGCAAAGGAAACAACGTAATCACATAGCTAGACTAGTTGATAGAGGGGGCGCGAACAGGAGAGGCTGGAGGCGGTTACTAAAGTAGCTAAGGATTACTTTGAAGACTTGTTTACTTCTGGGCAACCGACGAATTTTGATCACCTTCTAGTAGGGGTTGAGGGGCGAGTTTCAGACCGCATGATTGTAATGCTTCGGAGTGAGTATAGAGAGGAAGAAGTAGTGAATGCGTTAAATCAAATGCACCCTCTTAAAGCACCGGGACTAGACGGTATGAATGGACTATTTTATCAAACTTATTGGCATATTGTTGGTCCCTCGGTGGTTCGTACTGTGCTCGGCATCTTGAGGGGAGCCCAGTTCCCCGAAGGTATAAATCACACTCATATTGTTCTTATCCCAAAAAAAAGGCACCGGATAAAATGGTTGATTTCCGACCTATTAGCCTGTGTAATGTAATATATAAATTAGTTTCAAAAGTCCTGGCTAGTCTTTTGAAAATCTTCCTTGGGGACATTGTGTCGGTAAACCAAAGTGCTTTTACGCCAGGCCGTCTTATTACGGATAATATTTTGGTGGCATTTGAACTTTTTCATTATATGAAAATCTCAAAGAATAAAAATGGAAATATGGCCCTTAAGTTAGACATGTCGAAAGCCTACGATATAGTTGAATGGTGGTTCCTGGAAAGAGTGCTCATTAGAATGGGATTTGATACACGGTGGGTGAAGAGGGTGGTGATGTGTGTGTCCTCGGTTAATTTTTCTGTGTTGGTAAATGGGAAACCGTCTGAATCTTTTAGTCCCGGGCGCGGACTAAGACAGGGAGACCCGCTGTCACCTTACTTATTCATTCTATGTGCTGAAGCTTTATAGGGACTTACGAGACGAGCAGTGGAAGAGGGGGCGATTCACGGGATTCGGATATCGGCTACTGCTCCTATTGTATCACATTTGTTATTTGCGGACGATAGTATATTTTTTGCCAAAGCAAATGTGAGCGAGGCGAACCGAGTGAAGACTATCTTGCAAGAGTATGCTCAAGCGTCTGGGCAGGTGGTTAACTACAGCAAAACAACAGTGTCGTTTAGTCGAGGTACGCGGCGGATTAACAGGGAGCAAGTTGTCAATATTCTGGGTGTGCAAGAGGTTGAGGGGCAGGATAAATATTTAGGGTTACCGACGATTGTGGGTCACTCTAAGAAGGTTGTCGCGGATGTAGTTCGAGATAAATTAAGTAAGAAGCTGCAAGGATGGAAAGGGCAATTATTTTCGAAGGCGGGACATGATGTATTGATAAAGGCTGTAGCCCAATCAATCCCGACCTATGCTATGAGTGTCTTCAAATTGCCGGCTAATTTTTGTGAGGAGCTTCGATCGCTTGTGTCTCGGTTTTGGTGGGGTACGACTAACAGTAAAAGAAAGATACCATGGCTTGCTTGGTCGAAACTTTGCAAACCGAAGTGTTATGGAGGGATGGGATTTCGTAACTATCACCAATTTAATATGGCGTTACTTGGCAAACAGGCATGGCGGTGCATGACAGACCAATCTAGTCTTATAGTGCGAGTTATAGGAGGGAAATATTTCCCGGATGGTGATTTTTTGAACGCAAGACTCGGCCACAATCCTAGCTATACCTGGAGGGGAATATGGGACGCACGAGACGTTCTTAAATTGGGAGCAAGGAAGCGGGTGGGAAACAGCTTGACGACGAAGATATGGACCGACCCTTGGATCCCAAGAACCCAATCTAGGATGGTCATTTCACCACGGGGGAGGCGAGTTTGGAGATGGTCGTGGCTGATTTGTGGACTGCTAATGGAAGGGGATGGGACGCCGATAAGATTGGGGCCATTTTTCTTCCGTTTGAATGTGAAAGAATAACCAATATTCGCATTAGTGATACTCAACCTGAAGATACATGGACATGGGACCTCGAGAAAGACGGGAACAACTCTGTGAAATCAGCATATAAGGCTATTACGGAGAGAAGCACTGAGGCTGTTGGGTCGTCGAACACGGGTAAGCAAAAATGGCTCTGGAACCGTATATGGAAGGCTCAAGTTTTACCGCGGGTTAAAATCTTTATGTGGCAGCTATGTAATGATGCTCTACCAACTATGAAAGGCCTTGCCGAAAGAATGCGACTGATAGAGGTAAACTGTCCAATTTGTTGCAACAAAATGGAGACTTGACTCCATCTTGTTAGGGGATGCGGGTGGACAGGGGGACTATGGGATAGGCTGGGTCTCGAAATTAAGACGGTCGATGGGTACGAGCGGGTGAGGGAGAGGGTGGAGGATGTGTGGAGGGAGTTGGAGGATAGTGAGATAGCTAAATTCATAATGGGATGTTGGGCGGTGTGGGAGGAGCGGAATAAGTGGGTCTTTGAAAATAGGAGCGTAGACGGGGAACGGGTGCTGAGGCAGGTCCAAGAGCTAATGAGGGAGTATAGAGAGGAGGCCGATAGAAGGGATGGTGTTGAGGGAAATCAGGGGACTGTCAGGAAGAAGAATAGCGGGGAAGAGTTAATGCAGGGTCGTGGGGTGGGGGGATAGTCGAGTCCGACGGAGGGAATGGTGAAGCTTAATGTAGACGCCGGTGTGAAAGAGGATTGGGGCGTGGGCCTTGGTGCGGTGTGTCGGGACAGGGAGGGGGTTGTCCTATGGGGATTAACGATACATCGACGAGGAATGGCGGACTGTAGGGATGCGGAAGCTGAAGCGATGTTGGAGGGGATTAAGCAAGCTATACGAAGTGGAATCCCAAATGTCATGGTGGAGAGCGATAGCAAGAGCCTGGTGGATGCATTAACAATGAAGACGAAGGGAAACAACAACTTCCATCTTATCATTGATGATATTCTTACTATTTGGGACGATTTTGAGTCGATTTCTTGTGCTTTTGTAAGCAGAAAAGCTAATAGTGTTGCCCATGAATTTGATCATATATCAATCCAAGAAGACAGTAGACGAGCCTGGATCGATGTGTTGCCTCGATGCGTCAATAATGTTGTACTCGGTGATATTGATAATAATATATGATATAACCCAACTTTGGGTTTCAAAAAAAAAAAGTCACGAAATTTTACTTATAGTATGTACAACATGCATATGAGATCATATAAAAATTTCATGACCAGAATCAATATGCAACTATTTTTAGTTAACTTTTAACATAAAAAATGCATATTAACAAAATTTAAAGGCCATAAATCAAAATAAATAGCAAATCAATCCCTAAAGTAAGTGGAATGAGTTCCTAACTCAATTTCCAAAAAATAACTCTCATAACTAAACGTACATATCAAATATATGTAATGTGCTAATTAATTGTATTATGTACAAATAATTAGTTCTACAATTTGCGTTTCATCCTATAGGTGTGACCGAAAGGGATCAGTTGATCACCGCCGTCATACGACAATAACATCTAACTCTAGTTAGATGAGCGTTATTGATTTACGTTAATCAACTGATGTATATTCCAAATGAGTTTTATTATATATATGCACTATTGTGGAGGACACTTACTCTATCACAAACAACATAGCATGACTCTTAGAAACAAGTGAATGGGTTGCTCCCGAATCAAATAGAACGAAAGACGGAACATGATTAATAAGAAAAGTACCGGTAACCACTGGCGCATCCTCCTTAGCTGCTTGCTTATCCATCATAAACAGGTTTCCACTGTTTTTCTGACCCCCTCCTTGCACTATGCTAGCAGATACCACAGTCTTCGATGCCGAATTCTAGTTCCCATCGTTGTTCTGCCGCTGGTAATTCCCTTAATTGCGTTTATAGCCACTGCCGGTAACACTCGGATTTGCGTATGGTTCCATGACCCCGCAGGACGATTACTCGCCATGCTCTGAGAATAACTCCGTTGGAACGAAGGTTGATACCCTCTGCCCCCGCCCGAAGATGGTTAGTCAAAACTTTTATGGCCAAGGCCACCACAACTATGACATCTTACCCCCGAAGTCTCACTAGCAGCTCTCCATACGCTCCCTCCAGACCGATGTGCCCCTCCGTAGTTACCAGCACTAGAGTAAGATATAGCCTGAGAATAGTTACCCCTGTTGAAGGTAGAGTGACCTCCACTCTCACTAGATTCCTTTCTCTTGTTATCCATAGCTTCCTTAGCCACCTTTGTCATTTCCGCCAACCGTTCCACGTGCCCAGCTTTCTCATACGCTTCCTTAAGGTCAGAATTTACTCCCACATGTAGCTTGTTCATGACTAAGGCCAATCCCTTCAGAAACTAGTTGGATAAGTCCTTTTTACTCCACTGCATATCATCAGCATAGCTTGCCAACTCCGTGACGTGTTGTAGTAATTTGTCACGCTCATATCTTCAGTCATCCAGAATGAGTCGAACTCAGCCCTCAGCTTCCCTCTCACATACTCAGGAAAAAACTCGGTCCTCATCTCAGCCTTGAACTCTCACCATGGTATAACCTCCTCCCCATTCTCATTGAAGTACTTCTTCATAGCTAGCCTTTCCCAGAACCACATCTTTCCCGCGTGACCCCTCAGGTAGAACACATCTTGGTCAACACATATATTCTCAGGACAATTGACAACCTCGAATATGCTCTCTATCTCCCGGTGCCAGTCATCTAACAGATATGGTGATCCAGTACCTCCGTAGGTATGGAGTTGGAGACGGGCAATATATGTGCTAATGGTACTACCATCAATTACCACCGCTCGGTCCTTCCCCACATTCTTAAGGGCCTCTGTAAGCGCCGCATTCTGCTCAACTAGTCTGGCTACCTCTTCAGCAATGAAATCATGGGTTCCCGTTGACACTCTTGTTGCAGGCATGATAACTTCAATAAGAAACGCAAACGTAAGCACAAGCCTACGACTGAAAACAGACTACAGTCATATCACAAACACACTCGGTCGAGTGCATCAATCCACTCGGCCGAGTCAAGGCCACTCGATCTAGTATACACGAAACACAAAAGCCAACCAAAATATACAGGGTCTTTTACTCGATCGAGTCTAAAGTGGCACTCGGTCGAGTCCCTCACACTAGGTCGAATCGCGTAAAAACAGTATCTCCCCAAATATACAGGAAATTATACTAAATCGAGTCCAAAAGGTCACTCGGTCGAGTTCATTGTACTCGGTCAAGTGTCATTATATACTCGGTCGAGTCACTCATATACAGTATTTCAAAATTTAATCAGAGCCCAACACTCGATCGAGTGCCAAGGGTACTCGGTCGAGTAACCTCTACTCGGTCGAGCCCCATGCCCCATTTGGTCGGGTCATGCAAAATATGGCCCACATTACATCACTTAACCATGTATACATCATACATAACATATAATAATTTCATAACATATAATTATATGCTAATATTACATTCATTCCGTTCGCATGCATCTCATACATGGTTCATATAACTATACGCAACTCATAGATAACATGTTTGCCAATAGTAAACACATTCTTATGGCATAATTGTAACACCCGCAAATTTAGCGATTAACTTTTAATAATATTTTATTATTATCAATATTATTATTAATTAGCCTTGATATTAGACTTAATTAGTAAATTAGCGATTTGGATAAAAAGTCGTGTCTTTTTGCCCCGCTTTGAGTTCATATTTGAATTTTACGCGAAATTTTAGTAAGGATCGACACATTTTCGTTATTGCGCCAATAAGGTCTTATTGGACCTCTATTAAGTTTCATTCCACCTCACAAACCTACTTCACTTCTTCCCCTCCATCTAGTTTTTCAGATTTCATCTTCTTTCCTTTCTCTAAAAATCTGAAATTTCTAACATTAAAACCCACCTTAAAATCCTCCATTAAAACTATCATAAAACCTTAATTTCTTAACCAAATCTAGACCCGTTTAATGTTTCGGAATCCTCTCACCTTCCTATATCTTTCAAGGTATGAAAGTCTCCACCTTTCTCACTTATTCAAATCATTCGTCTTTCTTTAGTATGAGAAATCTTTATCTTTTTGTATTATAATGTTAGGTAGAGACTTAGAAGACCTGGTTGAAGACTATTTCTTGATTTATGAAAAGCTTAGAAGACACTATATAAGGTAATGTTGACGGGTTACTCAGTATCAAATCTTATGTTCTTTTCTATGTATTTTAGAGTAGTTCTCATGTTAAAGATCAAATTTTTAGTATATACTAGTATGAATCTATGAAAACAATATGTTTACTTGTTGAATTTCATCTTATGTGTCTCAATTTATGGACAATTGGTAGTGTTGATGATAAATTTCCTTCTTCTTGCTTAAACATGTATTTAGTCATTAATGATGGACTAATTGTGTTATTGTGGTTTAATTGAGTGGTATGATACCCATATGTGGTGTGCAAGGATGTTATTGACGGATTTGAGTCGATATTAAAAAAGGGTTTGAGTTATTATCTTCCTTAATGTGAATCTTATGAATGTGATAGTGTAAATGTGGGTTTTGGATGTGAATATGGCATAACTTGTGTGTAAATTGAATTTGGGAAAGCCATGGTTGAGTCTCGTGCAAAGAAGAGCTGTAGCAGCATCGTCCCGGGCGTGACATAGGAGGCAGAACCAGTTCCCACCTTCATCACGGGCGTGACATGCATGTCACGAGCGTGACGATCCGCAGTTTTCCAGCAATCACCCAGTTTCGTAAAATGATCACATCTCCTTCATTACTTGCTTGTTTTGAGCGTGTGACCTACGGATGGAATCGTAAGAGGATAATATATCACCTCTAATTATAATTTAGGCATTTTCATGTCTAGAAATATACTTATGATCGTTTAAAGTTGACCCTTGTTTTGGTTGGTTTCCAAACTTGTTGTTTTAAGATGAGATATATGTTTCTTATTCATTATACTTCTAAAACTTGGTCTAATGCTTCTGTATCACGTATTGACTCATGTTTATCATTGTTACATTTATATTATGCTTTTATCACATGTTTAGTGACGGTTTTAGCACGCTTCCCCTTGTGAGTCAATTATGCTTTGAATGACATATCGAGTCTTATCTACTGAATGTTTTGAGCTCGCATTTCCCGGTTGCACCTCTATACTCGTTAGAATTGACGTCGAAGCAGTTGGGGTACAACCTTGATGCCTTTGTGCATTTGTTTAGTGGAGTTATGACGACGTTTTTGGGAGGCGAACGCAATGTGTTAATCGAACCGGCCGTTAAATGTTGTATCCTTGCGAGGTGGTGTTATTTGCACGTAGTGCATTTGCTCGACCGTGTTCATGACGCCTCATTGATATGATTACTCGTGCTTGACCGTTTTTACGACGCCTCATTGATATGAGTACTCGTTATGTTGACAACCATTTCTGTTCACCTTGTTCACCTTTGACATTCGATTCTAGTTTACTAGACATTTTTTAGACTTGACTACGTTCTGAGAGACTATGTCTCCGTTGTAGTAGTTTATACTTTGTTGTTGTTCATTTGACTTTCCTCGTACTTTAGCATGTAAAAGTTTTTAAAAACTCCTTATTTTCCGCTATAACTATGCATGCTCATTTGCTTTATTTCCGCTTTTGCGAGGGTTGTCACAGTTGGTATCAGAGCTATAACGCTCCCGACGCACATTTGTGTACCTCAACCTTAAATAACTCGACGAATGAATAATGAATGAGAGATGCGTAGAATTAAGGATCTAAGGTGGTAGTCTTTAGTGTACTTGATTTTTGTAGGTTCTAACTTGTTTGTTGATTGTGTTGACTGATGTTACCCATGTGTTAGCTAGATGAAGAACCCTTTGCCGAAGGTTGAAGACTGACGAGTGTAATTGAAGTGTGTTCCCTCCAAGTTAATGATTTTTTTTATTGTGTATAGTATCCCTTGTCCTCTTCTTTTATCTTGGAGCTCCTTTATCTTTAATTGTTCTTCATCCTTAGAAATTACTCTTGTTATATTCCTCCATTTTACCATTTGTATCTTTAACTTTCCCTTGTGACCTTTTTGGATACCTTACCCTTTTGTTTGTGGTATATTAACCTTGGTCGGAAGAATTTTGGACTTTGTGGAATGTTAGTGTTGGTTAGAATGAATCTGGTATTTGAGGAAAGTGGTGTATATCTAAGTTCACCCCATTGTTGTGACTGGTCGTATCTTTGAGGATTGTGTGGTCAGATGTGTTTGATAATTTTAGTGGATAGCTACTTGACGCACGTTTGATTTGTGCGATTGATGTCTTGAAATCGATGGTGTAAGGTTGAGTGAGCTGTCTAGGACCTTTAAGCTTGTTGGTGACCCAACCTTCTAGACTTAGGAGTTTGATAATATTGGGATTGCCTTGTGGATCATGTCTAGGAGGGACTATTTAGTAGAAGTGAGAAGCTTTGAATGACATCTTGAGGTGTAAAATGCATTTGAGGCTAAGTAATTTCATATAGAGGAGCTATTGTGTGATTTTGGTATAGGCTTGATGGAATATTGTTTGCTCTAGTTCTTGGGTTCTAACTTGTGACCTTAACTTATGGCATCAAAGACTCGTTTGAAGTAGTAAGGTTTCATGGTAAGTTGAACCATGTTACTTAAGGATTATAGATATGAGTGAAATTCAATTATGTGAACTATGATGAAGATGCCTTAATATGTTGATGATGAAGTTTTGTTCGGTGTTTTAACTTGTGAAATATAGGAGTTGGAAAAGGACTAGTATAAGGAAGTCTTTGTTAGCCCTTCGATTTTTGAAACCTTTGAAGTTGTATTGGATATTGGAGTTATGAGAATGTTATTATTCTTGAGTTCCGATTCCGCTCTTGGGAATCCGTGGTATGTGAAATGATGGATGAACTAGGTAATGGTCAATTTGTCGGATTTAAATGTGTGCTATCTTTTAATATTTTGTGTTAAATGATACCTTAGAAAAGGCTTTCATTAGAGGGATAAATTTATTTATTATCGCCCTAGTTTTGAAAGATGAAAATTTTGTGGGCTTGTGAAGCACTCGATTTTGGAGTTTGGTTATTTGGATGTAAGGCTCGAGATCCTTATGGTTGTGACTTTGTTGGTGAGAACCTTAAGCTATAGGTTGTGCGTAGTTTGAACCCTATATCATCCTTTGTACCACTATCTTTTTCCTCTTTCTTTCGGGCAGTTTTGGCTAAACTTGATCTTTAGGGAAAATGCTTTCCCTTATCTTCTCCTTTACTTGGCTATCTTTATAACTCTAGTATCTATTTAATTTATTGTTTTTGGCCTCATATCTTATCACGATCCCTTGTTGAGATTTCCTAGCGTTCCTTATGTCGTGATTACTTTCCTTATTCTCTTATGAGGTAGTAGCCTTATTAGCTTGTGTGACGAGTTAGTAAATTGTGTTCTGAGGATACTTGGGGTATGGCATCTACCCTTTTAGTCGAGATAGTTTCGCATTGATTTTGAAAATGAGAGTTGAAGTTAAAACTTTAGGTTGAATCTGTTGGTAGTAATGTACTCTCTTGGTGGCTTGAGATTTTTGAGCTTGATGTTGTAGTGCTTTTTTGAGAATCGAGTGGTTCGTGATTATAGTTCGTTGTTGTTAGCATTATAATATTTGCATTGGAGATCATTTGGGAATTAAATGTCTCTAAATGTTGGATTCTAAAAGAAACTTTACTTTACGGTAATTAAGACTGATGACCAAAGTTTGAGAAATATTTTCATAAGTGAAGATCGATGCATCTTGAGATATAGTTGAGCTGGATGATTTGAATAGATGTATCATCGTCATGTGCTTGGCCATGTATGATTTGGAATTTGTACTTGCTCTCTCATGAGATTTTGCAGTTTGTGAATGAGATATTTCTTTAAGTTGTGGATAGTAAGCCTTGAGGTGATTTGAATCGGAAAGTTAGAATGGTGAACCCATTCATCTTGAGGACTAGTAGTAACCATAGTTTTCTAATGTGATTATTTATATTCGAGGCTTCGAGTGTAATAATGATCGAATTAAGGATTTATAGCTATTAAAGAATCTTTCTCGTTGACAGTTGCTTGTGGATCTTCCCTTGCTCTTAGGCCCTGATCGAGGTTAGTTGGATTTTAGATTTTTGTGTTTGTTGCTTTGATCTTGTGGCTATAAATAATGTTTATATAGTGTAACGATTGAAAGTGGTTAAGGTATAACTAAGGCGAGTTACGCTCTTTTGAGAACTAGCTTCCTGGTAGCGTTGATGATATCGATTGGTGGAAGTCCTTTCATTTATTGTGGCTATGAGTTAGGTTCGGTATATTGCCCGAGAAGTCGATCATGATGACTTTAGTAATTGGAGTAGAGTGTTTAGCTTTCCTTCTTGCATAGGTGTTCTTCCCTTAAGCGTAAGATTTATCGCTCATTCATCTCTTATTCATCTTGTTAAGCTTCCTTTCGGAGATAATGTATAACTTTGTTTATCATTCCTCTGTCGATATCCTTCCAGTTGACCCTATATCTAATTGCTGCTCTTAGAACTTCGTCCTTGATTCCGCTCTTGCTCTTTCCGATAAGTTTTGTTGGTACTTGATCTTGTTGTCGGTAAAAGTTTATGATTGCTTACCCTTTTTAATTGCTCTAGCAAGACATTTCTATCCCTAAGAAACCGATTTATTTGATCTTGCTTGTGGTGTGTATATGTTATTACCATGATTTGTGATTGTCATGCTCAAGTTGCTTTATGTGAGTGCAATATCTAGTTGCCTTGAGTTTATACTTTGAGAGATTTTCAAAAAAATTAAATTATATTTCCAATTTATCCTTTAAAAGAAGTTTAAGAATGGTTCTTTCTACTTTAATTTTGTGAAAATGGATTTCTTTTGCTTTCATTTTTGGATGTTTTGTTTAGTTGAATGCTTGGACTTATTATTGGAGACGTTTGGTGACTAGTCCTACACTTGCTAACGCTTGTCCTAATTTTTGGTTTCACTATTTTGACCTGATTTAATTTGGATAATTAGAGTTCTTGTTTGCGACGGGCACTCTTTTAATCCATGAATAAAGTTTCGTACTTATGAAAACTCTTCTTTAACTCTTTTTGGGAAGAGCCTCGTTTTCGAAATGTCTTTCCTTGTAAAATTTTTCGTGTCGATTTTGAAAGCCAATCTTTATCCTTGTAACTTTTATTTTCTACTTTCAAGTTTCGAGGACGAAACTTTTTAGAGGATGGATGATTGTAACACCCGCAAATTTAGCGATTAGCTTTTCATAATAGTTTATTATTATAATTATTATTATTATTATTATTATTATTATTATTATTATTATTATTATTAATTAGCCTTGTTATTATATTTAATTAATAAATTAGTTAGTTGGGGAAAAGTTATGTCTTTTTGTCCCGCTTTGAGTTCATATTTGAATTCTGTGCGAAATTTTAGTAAGGATCGACTCATTTTCGTTATTGGGCCAATCGAATCTTATTGGACCACTATTAAGTTTCATTCCACCTCACAAACCTACCTCACTTCTTCCCCTCAATCTAAGTTTTCAGATTTCCTCATCTATCAACTCCATTAAAATACCAATTTTCTCACAACTTGAAACTACCATAATTCCTTCAATACTCAACCAAATCCTTTGTTCTTTACACTAATCTTCTCCTCTCTACTTCCTCTTCCTATCTATGAAATAAAGTTTCACCTTTGTTACCTTTCAAAAATCTCATCTTTTCTTAGAAATAGATTTCGTCCCAAAGTATTGATTTCTACTTGTCTTGGAGGAAGCTATGAAGCACGGAGAAAGAATCTCATCCGTGTGGGAGTTCCCTGTATCAAAATAGTTAAGTTTTGGTGAATTTGGAGTAATGTGTGTCCCAGCCGCCGCCCCCTGACCTAGGGCAGAACACGGATCGGATATCCGATCTGAAATTGATTTTCGGATCGGATATCCGATCCGAAAATTGAAAATTTTAGTATCCGATATTCGATCCGAACTAGTTCGGATATCCGATTTTAATATCCGAAAAAATCGGATCGGATATCCATATATCCGATATATGATCCGATTTCTGAAACTCAAGATTTCTTTATTTCATAAATAAGTGGAGCTTTCTTATTCTTTCAATAATATGTTTTCCAAATATTTACTTTAATTATATATTTTCTAGGAAATTAAACAATGATAAAATCTCATAAAATAATTTAATTAAACTAGTCATTAGTCTTGTGTATCAACATATCATTTCAACTTAAAACGGGCTTTTATCTATCACTGAAAACACAAAAATCAAAATACCTCAACTTAAGGAAAAAACCCAGTACATTAATTGAAAAAACTCTAAATTTGTTCGAGATTTCGAAACTTAGACAACTTTAAATAATTAGGGTTCATATTCTAGTAGTGGCCTGGTTGGAGATGGACATGGGATCCCAGATCTGGGCTGAGAGGCGGAGACATCGGCCTTGAAAGATGAATCAAGGCGACTTGACTGAGTACAATAACGTTTGAAAACTTCTGAGTACTAGATAAATGACATGATAGTTGACTGAACAATAAAAGCAAAATTAGAAACTAGAAACGGAGCAGCAAATTTCAAAGTACAAGAAAAGTTTGGGGAAAATGAAGAAATGGGCTATGAGAGAGAAATGAGAGAATATAGAAATAAAATAGGGTTTGTAAAATGTTGGTAGTATAGATGTAAACTTGGCAGACAAGAAATAATGAGAAGTTTAGGAAGTACTCTACTATAACAGCAAGCCTAAGCCCATGGGCCTCGTACAAACGAGAAAAGTAAATAAGAATGTGCCATTTCGAATCGGATCGGATATCCGATTTTTTTGACACAGATTTCCGTATCCGATCCGATATCCGAAATTTCGGATACGGATATCCGATCCGAACCAGTTTTTGGATCGGGTATCCAACTTTTCGGATCGGATACGGTTCGGATATCGGATCGGTTCAGATAATCGGATTTTTTGCTCAGCCCTACCTTGACCGGCTGGGAACATCCTGTATTGAAATGTCAAATTTGTAACATGCGCGTTTCTCAGCCGGGTACCCGGCCGACGCCCCCTGACCGCTTGGGGCACCCCCTATATTGAACCATTTTCTTAACATGATCATATCGCCTTCCTTACTCGCTTGCTTTGGGTGTGTGACCTACCGTTGGAATCTTAAGAGGATAAGCTATCACCTCCATTTGTAATTTCTGCATTTTCATGTCTAGAACTATATTTATGATCGTTTAAAGTTGACCCTTATTTTAGTTGGTTTCCAAACTTGTTGTTTTGAGATGAGATCTATGTTTCTTATTCATTATACTTCTTGAACTTGGTCTAATGCTTATGTATCACGTATTGACTCATGTTTATCATTGTTACATTTATATTATGCTTTTCTCACATGTTTAGTGACGGTTTTAGAATGCTTCCCCTTGTGAGTCGATTATGCCTTGAATAATGGATCGAATCTTGTTTATTGGAGGATTTGAACTCTTATTTTCCGGTTTCAGCTCTATACTCGTTAGACTTGATGTCGGAGCGATAGAGGTACAACCTTGATGCTTTTATGCATTTGTTTAGTGGGGATATGACGGCGTTGTTGGGAGGCTGACGCAATGGGTTGGTCGACCCGACTGTCAAATGTGGTATCCTTGCGAGGTAGTGCCATTTTCATGTAGCGTACTTGCTTGTTCATGTTGGCCTAGTCTTCTGCGTAGTTTAGCTAGAAGGTAATACTTGTGCTCTTTCCGCCTCTTTCGCGTAGTTTAACCGAATTTGGGGTATTTGACGCCCTTAGAGTCAATCGAGTGTTGGATGCGAAATGTTCATCGCATGTCGAATCGGGTACACGTTTTGTCCCGAGATTCTGGCCAGGTTTAGACTAGGACCATATTATTATTGTCGTCTTACCGGAAGGAAATGAGTCGGTCGTGTACGAAATTTTTATCGTATACGGTTCAGGGAAAAGTTTATCTTGTAGATAGTGTTGGTCATACTCGCTAAGTACAGATGCTAGTGCGTGTCATTTACCGTGAGAGTTTGTTGGCTTATGTTTAATTACATATTGGATTGTATACTTGGTTGATTGGATGCCTTGAATGAATTGTATGATGAGTACCTAACCTTCTCAAGCACATGTCGCTAATGGTGAGATGTAAGCCCTTAGTGTATATGTGGTTGCCAAGGGGAGTCTTTCGTGCATGACGATGATACAATGAATGTTTCACATGCTTATATAAAGTTATTAAGAATTGCTTACTTATTCTTAACATGACATGATTGAATGTATGATGTTATGTGCCTATCTACTTGCCTATATGCGTTTTGATGTGTCATGGCTGGGAGAACCTAGAGTTACTCCCCACTGACTGTGGTATTCATGTTTATGAATGAACAGGTTGTTCGCAGATGCTATTTTTGGGGTTCATGAGTGAGCTAGCGGGCGTTGGCCTTAGACAATTCACCTTTGACGTTCGATTCTAGTTTACTAGACATTTGTTAGACTTGACTACGTTTTGAGAGACTATGTCTCTGTTGTAGTATTTTATACTTTGTTGTTGTACATTTGACTTTCCTCATACTTTGGCATGTAAATTTTTTTAAAAACACCTTATTTTCCCCAATAACTATGTATGCTTGTTTGCTTTATTTCCACTTTTGCGAGGGTTGTCACAGTACCACCAAAACCACACTCAATGACCTTCACCCAAATTACCACATATTAACAATTAAGACCAACATAACTCACTACCATCACCAAATACCAACCAAAAACAATTAAGACTACCAAAACATAATGCAATTTTCTCCTTGCCCCCTAAAGAACAAGGTTACATCCCCGTAATCGAACATACCTCCTCAAAAAGAAGCGGGTACCGCTCCCTCATGGTTGTTTCGTGTTCCCAAGTAGCTTCTTCCACATAAGGCATGATAAGTGATATTTTGTACTAATTTATCCCCCCTTTTAGCTCGATTTCCATACGATTTATGCACTTTGTTAAGTGATTAACGAGCTAATATTGCTATTCTAGTTATTTTGCGTGTTTTGACTCGTTTTATAGGAAATGAAGCGGTTTTGCTATATTTTCCTACTTTATGGAGCAAAGGCACTAGGATACGAGTTTTCAAGGAATTGATGATAGCCAGTTCACGATTTGATTACGATTCCGCTACATCCTTCCTCAATTGGATTTATCTTGGACTTTGGCTTTGAACTTCAAAAGGAAACCTCAACCCAAGTCAAAAGAAGATCAGCCCAAGCCCAATACCGTATTGCATTGACCAAGACCAAGGCATAGGATTCCGTGCCTAAGACGAAAAGACGGAAGAATCCATCTTGCACATTTACCCGATCGGATTACCATTTACCCGATCGGGTATTTCTGCAATTGGACGTTACTTAGCTCTTCTTCAACCGAGCTTAAATGTGTGATTTAATGCTTTGACTAGGGTATGAATTTGGACGAGGGATCAACAACCATGCAGCCCTATAAAAGCCAATGATCATCACACACAATTATCATCCATTTTATCCATTATCATCTTATATCATATACTACACAACTTCATAGTTTATTTCTTTCTTACAAGTTTAGAATATAGTTTATTTCTTAGTATTTCTCTAGTGTTTTCATAGCTTTTGTTATTGGATATTTGTTCTTTATTTTCGTTCTTACATATTCATATTCCAAACTCGGTAATTCTCTGTCTTTTACTATGCAATTTTCATCATGAACCTTAAACTAATTAGTATTGTTTTCATATTGTTGTTGTTAGGAAATCAATCTAAAATTAATCTAGTTAAAACTGAAATATTGTTTAAGATGTCACATTATATTTTACCTAATCATACAATCACAGAATTCATCACTAGAATCATTATTAATATAATCACCATAATCACTCTAGTATTTATATTTCATAGTTTAATTTCCTACATCTTTTTCTTATTAATTTACTTAATCACATGATCACATAAATTAGATATAATGTTGTAAAATTATCATTGTGTAAATAAAATAAATAGAGTTGTAATATTGAAATGATTTACGAGTTAAATGAATTAAAAGAAGAGTAGATACCATTTGAACCATCTAATTGTTTCTTCCTTTGGTCGTGTCAAATTCTATAACTATGTTTAGTGGCCATAAACAATTGTTTGTATTAGTCAATTTCTATCTTTATAACGAGAGTTGGGATGGGAATTAGGAATGCCAATAGGGGTTTAGTGACCTAACCATGCTGAGAGGACGTTAGGACCCACTAAAAGGTCGGTACGAATCCGAAAGGAATATACCGCTACAAGGCCTAGACAATCATAGTAATTCTAATGTTGGTATCAATGAAACTTTTAATTAGTTTTACATGTATTTCTCTTTCACTATTTCTATTTGATTAGTTAGTTTATTTTACCGTTTTAGATAGTTTATTTTATTGTTGTTTAGTTAGTTTACTTTATCGTCATTTTATTTCTATTCTTAGGTAGTTTACATTATTGTTATTAGCTAGTTTATTAGTCTAGTTAGATAGCCTTTCAATATTGTCATTTAAATATCGCTTTAGTTATATTTTAAATACTGTCACTTGGATCAGAATACTTCCCCGATCGGGTACGTGACAATCCGACCGGGTAAGTCTTCTGTTTTGAGTTTTACATTCTGCAATTTACATATTTGTCATTTACATATCGTCATTTACATACTTGTCATTTTATTTTATGTTAATAGCTTATACAACCACCTCAAATGACTCGAACTTAAATGAAAATCAATCCATAGCAATTCATAGTTAACACGTACTCCCTGAGGATCGACACCTTACTTCCCTAATTACATTCCTTATGTTGTTAGCCTAAGTGCGGGTAATTATTTTTGTATCGGGACCGCGACATAACCGATCAAGGCACTTAGAAATATGGAGTATTACACCACTTCTTACCATTATAATAATGGTTTTGTCTAATGTGTGCCCTTAGAACTCACGTTAATAAGCTAATTATAGGAAGATTCTCATAAATATATCGTTAAATATGGTAAAAAATAAAATGAGTTGGCACTTCTGTTAATGATGATATATTCTTGCGAATCTTTCTACAATTAACTTATTAACGTGTGACCTAATATCACACAATAGAAAAACCGAGTAAAATTACCATTAAAAAATGATCACTTTTTAAAACATAATAGTCACTATTTATTATAAGGTAGTCACTTTATACCGTTATACTACGCAACAACCATACACATTAAATAAACAATTAATCTCTCTTAGGATTGATATATTCGTTTTAAGAGTAAAACATGTCAAATAGCATTTCACTTGCATAAATAGGACAAGACTTTTGCTAATATCTAGGCATTTCACTTTTTTTATACTCCCTCCAATTCAATCCAAACTACTCACACCCTTTTGCACAAGTCTTAAGAAAATTGCTTTTGGTGAGAGTAGTATGGGAAAAAGGATGAGAGAGGTAGTACATAAATTAGGTGAGGTATGTTATAAGAATGACAATTTTTGTAAATATAGGTATGTCATAAGGATATAGTTGTCCTAATTTTACTCATTTATGGTATGGGTAGTTTGGATTGGATTGTCCTAAAATGGAAGGTGTGTAGTTTGGATTGGATTGGATTGGATTGGAGGGAGTATTATTTGACATACATGTCTTAATCTTAAGAAGGATAACTCCGTCTTAATGAGAATTTGTGTTAAATAATACTTACACACTTGCCGAGACACATATTACAACGTATATCTTTATATTTACATTATAAGAAAATCTAAAAAAAATGATATATTATTGTATCATATTTGCTAAATCCCACACATAATATTACTAAATCTCACGCACTTTACCACTTTTTTTTAACAAGTCCCTCTTTGTATTACAACGATGAATAAAAAAAAATTCCATATACTATATTTCTTCTTATACATTACAAGGAATCGTAAACATTCTTCGATTATGATTCATGAATATTGTCAAATATTGGACTGTTGGATTTGGTAGGAAAAAAATTGTAAAGTTGCGTTTATAATACGAAGACCAACGGGTCAACCGGGTCGGGTTCGGGTCGGGCCAGTTCGGGTCGGGTCAGTTCGGGTCTTTCGTTGATTTCGGGTTAATTCGGGTCGGGTCGGGTCATTTCGGGTTTCGGGTTTGTTTCGGGTTAGTTGTCGGGTCCGTTTCGGGTCAACTGGGTCGGGTTATTTCGGGTCGGGTCATTTTCGGGTCAAAGAATAAGAGACAAAAGGTCATTTTAAGTCTTTTCGGTTCAATTAAAGTTATGTTTTATCGGGTCATTTTCGGGTTGAGTGGTTTTAGATCGGGTTATTTTCGGGTCGGGTCAGTTACGGGTCAAGAAAGATCGGGTCATGTTCGGGTCGGGTCGGGTCTAATCGGGTTTCGGGTCACATTCGGTTGTAGTTGTTCGGGTCAATTTCGGGTCACGGGTCGGGTCATTCGGGTCGGGTCAATCAGGTCGGGTTGCTTTTGCCAGGTCTAGTTGGGGGATCCATTTGCCCTCCACTTGTACTTTGTAAGAGAGACTTGACCGTCTTAAATTTAAAATGGGTCGTCTCGTCTGAAATGAGAATTTGTGGTAAATTAAAAACGCACTCCAAAGATATTTGATGAAGGGGATATCCATATTTTAAGTCCAAATGTATGGGCAATGACTCACTGCCAACGCCATGTGCCCAAGTTGAATCAACTCGGTTGATTTCTTAATATTTTTTATATTATCACATCCACGACACGCTGACTCACCCCTTTCAACACATTTATTGTTGTTAAACTCGTGATTATTTTCCTTTGCGATCTCTTCAGTCTTTAGTACTCGCGCGTCTACTGCACTTTTTTGTCTTTTTTCCCTGAGTGCTCTATCATAGAAAATGTGTAATACAAGTAATAATAATAACGAATACTTCTCTTTCGATGAATAATATTCATTTGATTTTTTTATTTTATTTCTCCCCCACTGTTTAAATAAAACTAATCTTATCAAATGGAATGAAGAAGCCACTTATCTATAGTAAATCTTGTGTAAGACAGTGTTATGATGATATGATGAAGCTATAATACTATTTACAGTAAATCTCACTTGTGACCGTCATAAATTTGTGACCTCTCAGGCTCATACAATCTCTCTCCACTTCTATTCCCACTTGCACATTGTGACAAAAAATGTATATGTCACAATGAGAATTTGTGTGCGATTTAGAGTAAAAATTGTATTGTGGGTAACAAAATAAATAAGAATCATAGTTAAGATAAATTAGTAACGTTTATTATTAATATAGGCAAAAAATGTAAAAGTCGTTTTGGCTCATAATCAACAATAAGAATATTAAGAAAAAACACATAAAGGAGTATGATAGAGTGTTATGTGAACTACTTAATAAGAGATCGTATGTCCCAAGCTTTTGTCAAGTAATTATAATAATATACTCCATAATATATTTACGCGTGCACAGGGCCGGCCCTTAGGGGTGTTAAGGGGGGCAAATGACAAGGGCCCATTGTTGGAAGGGGCCCAAAGATATGAAAGGTTAATATCAAGTTAGAACTTCAAAGAAAAAAGCGTGAGATATACGGTACAAAAGTTATAAGAAAGGTCGTGATAATCACGCAGCAAGTATACAATGGTAGTAAATTGATTAGTGTGGCCCCACTATATTAATTGCTTCCACTGTTTATTTGTACACCAAATTTTGGAATTATTCTTCAAAATAAGATTTTATTTGTTCAGTAAGTTTTGCTTAAGATGGGTATTATTCGTGTTAAGCTTAAGACGTGTCAAATATTACCGCATAGTGGTAATAAAAACAAATTTTATGATATTTCTTAGGCAGCAAATAGGATAATTTAATATATATTTGACCTATTTTAAGCTTAAGATGAATAGTGTCCGTCTTAAATGAGAATTTGTGTTATTTGTCAGTGGGTTTTGGGTTCCATAAACACGAGGAAAAAACATTCGCCATTCTACAGCTCGTTAATTGTTAACCTTCATATGATTATTCATCGTTTGCTGCGGTTGTATCCTTTTTAATTTTGTACACGAATTAATTGAAATATTATCTTAAAGGGGCCTTATTTTACGATTTTGTCCAGGGCCTCAAAAGATTCAGGACCGGTCCTGCGCGTGCAATGATATCTTTGAGGGATATTCTCTATTTATCCTAATAATTTGTTAAGATTTGCATATAATATCCCTACATAATTAAAGATAAATAAGTTGGCCATTAAATAGGTAGAATAGCTATTGAAAAACCCCATAAATAAATAATTTAAAAGAAATTAAAAAAATTTAATAACTCATCTTCTTACTTTCATACATTTATCCTCTAAATAACTAACAATTAAAAGGTCTTTACTACGTCATTATACATGCTACGTTGACGAATGTTTGTATATGTGATGTATGACTCATAGAAGTATATTTTCAACAAAATACTGAGAAAATATATTTAATTGAAAAGGATTGTGGTAATGATAAATTTATAATAAAATTCCATTATTATTATTATTATTATTATTATTATTATTATTATTATTATTATTATTATTATTATTATTAAATTGTATAATAGTTTTAAAATTGTATTATTATTATTATAGACTTATACTAGTATTAAACCCGTGCAATAATTTGCACGAGATTGCTTATCAAACAATTGTTATCGAAATTGAATTAAATAGATAAATATCTAAAATTTAAATACACAAACTTCTAATCTAAGAAGACTAATTATCAAAAACAGAACAGGACAACCAATGACCGGAACGGAGAGTGTATAAGTTATTCATCTTCTCTTATAAAAAAATGTCAATAATAATGTTAATGCCAGTTATAATTCTGGAAGAAAAATAGTCAATTTAGTTACTACCTGACACATGCGTCTTAAAGAAGAAAAAAAAGATGTTTTGATTTTGTAGATCGAAATTGAAGTGTGTTAGAATTGTAGAAATTAAATGGGGTAGAAATTAAGGTGGGGTCAATTTCATAAAAATAAGGGACCAATGAGAAACCTCTAAAAGTTATTGCTTTTATATAATAGAGATTAGGAGCCAGATGTACATTATTTTCATTTTATTATTTTAAAACATTCTATTATTATTATTATTATTATTATAAAGATGCGCGCAGCTTTCATTAGAATAAAATGAAATGAAAAGTTTACATGAAGTTGGTGGGGAGTCGAGAGACAACCTGGGCCCCCACCCCCTTAGCTATAGCAAAGCTAATCCTAGTAAAGATATAAGCGGCCACCCGAGCCCCAGCATCCTGAGATACCGAGAACTTCTGGATCCGCTTGAGCAAGTCAACAGCATCCGAGCCCAGCTCCCCAAGCGAAGAGAAAGAGAAGGGTAGGAAACCATAGCCAGCAGCCGCGCATAAATCTCCATACTTAGCACATTTGCGCTGAGCAGCATCAGTGACAACCCGTCCCGGCACAAAATCGGACATCCCAGTCTGAGTCAAGGGGGAAGACCCTGTCAAATCAACACACACATCACGCCCCCTGTCCCAGGAATAAAGAAGCACATCCGCGGGACGAAGAGACCCGCCATGCCCGTCAACCAAACCGATATCAACCTCCCTGTCCGCAGAAATACCAGCCCTATAGCATATGTCAAATAAAGTGTCACGAACGAGGTTATGCCGATGCTTAACCCCCACAGTACCAGTACAAGAAACCGCGTGATCCCCAAAAATATCATCAGCAAAAACCCGAGAGCAGGCAGGACAAGGCCTAGATACTCCGAATAACGGAATACCCAGTCGATACCCAAGCACACTACGGTAAGTCCTACCGTTCATAGTCTGACCCAACCCAGAGATAGGGACCGCACACAACCAATCAGAGGAGTGGGTACCCTGCTGAGACTTCCATAACGCAAGCTGGCGCGGTGTCAAAGAGAAAACAGATTCCGCAGTAGCAGCAATCCTCGCAAAATATATATCTGCCAGTTTCTTCATAAGTTTAGGGGCAGCGATTTCACTAGGATCACATAAAAAGGCAGAACCTGTAGTCTCAGAGAACCCCCGCAAGGCAGCATCGAAAGTAGGACCAGCATC